>CM064519.1:15816409-15859538 GCA_032716605.1 Paralithodes platypus | reverse complement strand
GTACTGAACCTTTTACTGACTTACTGAACCCACTTACCGATTTACTGACCCCACTTACCGACTTACTGAACCCACTTACTGACTTACTAACCCCATATACTAACTTACTGAACCCACTTACTGTCTTACTGAACCCACTTACTGATACCATATACTAACTTATTGAACCCACTTACTGACCTGATGAACCCACTTACTGAGCCTATTTACTGAATTGCTGAACCCAATTAATAACTTAATGAACACATTTTCTGACATTCTGAACCCACTTACCGATTTACTGACATACTAAATCCTTATACTGAGTTACTGAATCTTCTTACTGATATAATGAACCCTTTTATTGACTTTCTATGCCATTTTTACTGACTTGAATCTCTCTTACTGACTTACTGATAAATTAACCCGCTGTCTGACTAGCTGAATCCTCTTGCTGACTTACTGAACCCTCTTGATGATGATGATGATGGGGATGGTTGAGTGCAAAGGAGTAGAAAGGAGTACAAGGGAAATCGAGCAACAATAGGTTTAGTGACCCCTCTAGGCTGCTTGTCCTCCAAAACACTGAGGATCAAGTGTCCAAACAGTGGTTTAGAGTGGGGAACTACTGCCCTGGAACTAATATCCGTGGCAGGATTAGGAAGTTAGTAGGGGACTGATGGGTTAATAACATAACAGTTATAAGTAATTGTTCGTATATCTGAGAAAAAGAGAGTAACGTCTTAGTAATATATACTGTATATGCAATAATCCTTGATGAATTTGAGGGGGGAATAAAATAAAGTTATTCATTTACAAACGCAGTCAGTCGCGGGTTTGATGCATGATATTTGTCTAGGCGAAGTTTAAAAGAATCAACGGGGCTGCAGTCTATACTTTTGTTTTTTTTTTTTTTTTTTTTTTTGGGGGGGGGGGGGCGACTCAAGACAGAGCCCGAATAAACCCCCTCACGATGAAAGTAACTCCTCATAATAAACCCCCTCGTCACATTCAGGAGTGGGGGAAAGTGAAGGCATGGAGGTAAACGCCATTTTTACCTGTGTGGAGACTCACTTGAGGTGGATAGAGGAGGGGGGGATAGTTGAGATATTTATGCTATGATTATCCTCTCAATTGACCACTTGCGAGTTTCAGGTTATAAGGAAGTTCGGCCTGTAAACATCGCTATTAAACACAAATACAGTAATTCTCCCTATCAGAAATTCTTAGAGTTGCCGCGCCTGACACGTTGTTTTGTACAGTAAGCGACCTGGGCCCTTTAAATGGAGATATCCCGCAGTTCTTCACCCTCCCTCTCCATCAATCATTCTTAATTATAAGCTATATGTCGTAATTTCTATAGCTGACACACATTAGTCATTGCATATTGATGCTCATTATATTTTAAAGTCACCCATAATATTAAATAACTTTTATTTACTGTATAATTATATATAAGGAAGAAGGTATTTGCGCGCTGTTTTGTTATGATAGTTAATCATCATTATAATTTTGCTTTTAGTAATTTCTTGCTACATATGGACATTTCCACAACTACCATACTATATAAGCACTTAGTGTAGCCATCTAGTATATAGTAAAAACATGCAGAACCGTAAGAAATCGTGATACACTTTGCATAGCCTACTGTAGGTGTTGAGTATATATTGTTTATGTCGACAAACGTAGCTCTGGCGCTACTTCGGAAGCGTCCACCAGAGGTCTCCGGTGAATTCCTGGTAGGGAGAATTAGCTGGAGAATTAGATAATACATTAGATAATTGTATTCGTAATTTTATTTTAAAACTAAATCTCAATACTTCTTTTTGTAGCTTCGGCTAAATGTAATTAAAATTATTATCTAATTACATATACATAACTATAAGGGGGAGGTGGTCGCTTTTTCTGGACCCCCTTCTACCTTATGTTTAGCATCTTTGTTTTGAGATTTTATGACGTTTGTACCATTAGCTTGTCGATTTTAAGACCTTTCGCCCCATTTCTTTGTCAATACTTCAGGCCTTCCGTGTCATTTAGGTGTAAAAAAATTCCTAGCGAGCGATAGCGAGCCTGTAATTTTTGAAGGAACGGGGACATTTTTCTACCGAATAATGTACAAATATATCTTGAAAGGGGGTGTTATTTGAAGCTTGATGGCGGTCTAGCGAGGAAACTCAAAAATGAATTGTAAATACATGCATAGAGCAAACAACAAGCACTACCCCCTTAAAGACCGAGAAGCTCCACAGGAAGTGCGGATTCCAGTCTCACGTCGTAATTGCGGTTCTCCAGGCAGCCTTGTTCAAAGCTGCCTCACTTATGTTTTGTTTTTCTATTCAAGATCAGACCATAAAGTCTGATCCCACATCTTTCTTGGTCTGCCCCTGGTGCAGCTTCCTCCATGTTCACAGACATTCTTCTGCCGCTTGAACAATAATATTTTCCTGTTGTGTGAGGCTGATGAGATGTAGTTATAGGGGAAGTAGACGGATATTTAACCATTTTAATCATAATATTCTTTTGGAAGTACGTGCCTCGTTCCGTCTTTTTCAATTTATGATAAGTTTCAGTTTTTATTTCTGAGGGTGAAGTGCAATTATAAGGGGATAATTAGACTTGTTTTTACCTAATTATAATCTTAATTTTATGTTGCAAGTACGAGTCCTAACTCACATTTTCTGTACTGTAATAGGTTATCGTATCAAATATTATGGTAGGGTGTAATTACTAGAGAATATTTAATCCATTTGTTGAACACAAAATAATGTGTTTTAACAGTACCAGTTACGCTAATGTATTATTTTTTTTTTTTTTTTTTTTTTTTTTTTTGTAAATGTGCCAAGTTTCCTCTTGATATTAAGTGGCCGTGATATTGTTAACCCATACAATACCGGTGGCATCCTTTTCATTACACTGGCAACTATTAGACGATTTTATTCAGCTTGGGAAGGACGTCTACCCATTAAAAGGCTACAGACTACCTCTATTCATCGTTTCAGCTACCATATACCCTTCTTAAGCTGCATAAAATCGTCTTAACCATCTGAGGATCAATGACGCACTTCTTTTCTGTTTTCTGGCTATTATTAGGCGATTTTATTCATATTAGGAAGGTTATATGAAAGTCAGAGGGTTGATTGAGATAGTCTGTTCCCTTTTAATTCCCACAGATCCTTCCTAAGATGTATAAAATCGTCTAATGATAACCAAAATACACTGCTAAAATGCGTCATATCCTCAAGGGGTTAATGTACCTAGGATATTATAAACACAAACGTCGCTGGTACAGAAAGGGTTAACTCCATGTGGATTATGACGCGTTTTGACATAAATTCTGGCTATTATTAGACGATTTTAATAAGTATAGGAGAGATCTGCGTGAGTTGACAGGTTCATTGAGATGGATGTTACTCCTTATATTGCTAGAGGTCTTTCCTAAGCTGTATAAAGTTGTCATATGGTAGCCAGAATAAAATGCCAAAACGCGTCATAATCCTAAAGGGGATAAGAAAAACATCTATCTATCTATCTATTGCCCGACGCCGTGATCCCCGAAGGGGTGGTCACGAACGAACTGCCCCCATGCACCTCTGTCCCCGGTCAGTCAACGCCCCTCCCCCCAACCAGCACGCCTTCGTTCATATATTTCCTCACTCCATCCTTCCACCTCTCTTTCGGTCTACCTCTCCCTCTCTGTCCCTCCACTCGCTCTCGTACACCCTCTTAGTCATTCTCTCGCTTTCCATACGTTCCATATGGCCGAACCATCTCAAGTTGTTCCTTTTCACACTTTCCAGCACATCTACCTCCATACCACACCTTCTTACTTCCTCATTAGTCTGTCTATCCCTCCATGTAACTCCGCACGCACTTCTTAGGTAATTCATTTCCACTGCTCTCACTCTTGGTCCGAGTCTCTCAACCAACGTCCATGCTTCGCTTCGCTTCCGTAAGTCAGTGTCGGGATTACCACACTGTCATGCAAGGACTTCTTCACTTCCATACTGACCACCCTATTTCTTGTTACTGCTTTCAGCGTTCCTACAACCCTCTTCCCCTGTTGTACCCTCTCCTGCACTTCTTCATCCATAGTCCCATCTTTACTCAACACACTGCCCAGATACTTAAAAGAGTTGACGATCTCCATAGCCTGACCGTTCAGCTTCACCTCACACTCTGTGACTTCACCCCCTTCGAAGACCATAACCTTGCTCTTCCCCGCATTTACCTTCAAATTCCGTTTTTCGCACACTGTTCCAAACTCATTTACCAGACCCTGCAACTCCCATTCATTATCACTCATCAGAACTGTATCATCTGAAAACAGCAGTATAGGTAGCTTCCACTCAATTCCCTCCCTTTTCAGCGATACACCAACATCCACTACTCTTGATAGTATTTCTTTGATGAATCCATCCATATATACAGTAAACAACCACGGGGACATCACACACCCCTGTTTCAAACCAACATTCAGGTCAAAGAACTCGCTCTGCTCATTCTCAGCACGCCTTTGCACCTTCATACATGCTCTTCACTGCTTTCAGCAACTTGCCATCTACTCCGTATATTCTAAGTACTTTCCACAAACCTTCTCTATCCACTCTGTCATAGGCCTTCTCCAAGTCCATAAAACATACTACTAGGAAAAACGGCTAGTAATTATATTTTATTATACACCTTTTCCATCCTTTTTCCTGCCTAGAAGATGCATAGGCAATGACCAATGTTTGTTGTTGGTGGTAGTTTTAAGGGGGGAAGGGCCTATTTATTTGTTTATTTATGCATCTTTTTATTATTTTTCTAGTTTCCTACCTAGACCTCCATCAAGCTTAAAAGAACCCCCCCCCCCCCCCCCCCCCGACAATTTTGTAAATTTTTCGATAGAAATAATTTCCAGGCCGAAACCGGTTCTTTTTAAATTACAGGTTCGCTATAGTTCGCCAGGAAATAATCGACACCTAAATAACACGAAACGTCTTAATATTGACAACTTAGAAGTGGGGCGAAAGGCCTAAAAATGCCAAACTAATGGGCCGAACATCGTAAAATCTGAAAACTAATGGGCCAAACATTAGGAAGAAGGGGAACCCAGAAAAACGACCCATCTCCCCTTATATTTATTTGTTAAATTAGTTATTTATATATTATTTTATTTAGTTTCCTCCCAATACCTCCATCAAACTTATAAAATACTCTTAAGAGCCGCCATCGAGATAACCTAGTACATTTTTCGGTAAAAACAAATTCCCTGCCGAAGGCCAGCCAGTTCCTCCCAAATTACAGGTTCGCTATCGCTCTCCAGGAAAAGCTTGACACCTTTTTCGTCCGCAATAAATTTCCCCCACAAGTAGAGAGGGTATCAGAATGGAAACAGATGTGAAATACTGGTTACGAAAGGGACGCATATAACTCAAACACAGTATGAACGTAAATGTTAAAGTTATGAACGTGGGCAAAGCCAAATATATAATATGAAGGAGGAAAGTTGCGAGATGAAACAAACGGTACATTAAAACAATGGGAAATGTCGCCGTTTATAAGATGGAACGCGAAGCCAGGCGAAAAAGGAAGAGTAAGAAGACAAACAGAAGACACAGAAGACAAACAGAAGACAAACAGAAGACAAACAGAAGACACAGAAGATAAACATAAGGGGAGAAGTCGGGTCAGGTCAGGTGAAGATATTGAGGGATACGCCTTTACAACGGCACCTCGTATATACTTTTTCGAAGAATGATGAGAGGGGAAATGAAGGGGATGTTGGAGAGAGAGAGAGAGAGAGGAAGCTGTTGGAGTGGCTTTGTTTTGTGTGTTATTAAAGTATTGAGGGATAAGCCTTTACAACGGCACCTCGTATATACATTTTCGAAAAATGTTGAGAGGGGAGATGAAGGGGATGTTGGAGAGAGAGAGAGGAAGCTGTTGGAGTGGCTTTGTTTTGTGTGTTATTAAAGTATTGAGGGATAAGCCTTTACAACGGCACCTCGTATATACATTTTCGAAGAATGTTGAGAGGGGAGATGAAGGGGATGTTGGAGAGAGAGAGAGAGGAAGCTGTTGGAGTGGCTTTGTTCTGTGTGTTATTAAAGTATTGAGGGATAAGCCTTTACAACAGCACCTCGTATATACTTTTTCGAAGCGTATTGAGAAGGGAGATGGGTTGTTGGAGAGTGAAAGGAAGTTGTTGGAGTGGCTTTGTTGTGTGTAAGTATGGACAATAAAACCAGTCAGCACGAGCAATTTTGGCCGCGAAGTGTATGGAAGTTTCGTATCCTCTGTAAGTTGTGATTGTTTGTTTTTGTTTAGAAAATCATAACGAGATGAAAAGAGAAGTGAAGAAATGAGAATAAGAGAGACAAATACTGTAGGTGACTGAAAAAGAAGAAGAGAAAAATTAGAAAAAACAAAATAAGAGAAAAAGAAGAAGAAAGCCAAGAAGAAGAAGAAGGTAGACAAGAAGAATAAAGACAAGAAGAAGAAGAAGAAGAAGAAGAAGAAGGAAGACAAGAAGAAGAAGCAGAAGAAGAAGAAGAAGAACGATAAAAAGAAGAGAGAGAGGAGAAGGGAAAGGAGTAAAGTTGACCAAGTTGGCTGAATAAAAACACACCACGCCCCAAACTAGGGTGACCAAACCGGGGACCCTTCGCGGAAACCCGGATGTCGAGAGAGGGAGGGAAGGTGAGAAAGTTTGTTAGAAGAAAAAACAGAGGAGACAGGCAGAGAGACGGGTAGACAGAGACAGGTTTATATATAGACAGACGACGGGAGACAGGCTAATTATATATAGACAGTCGACGTGAGACAGATAGACAGAAATATGGGAAGGCGAGAACGTTTGTTAGATTACGAAACAGACGGGTAGACAGAGACAGGTTTATATATAGACAGACGACGTGAGACAGATAGACAGAAATATGGGAAGGCGAGAACGTTTGTTAGATTACGAAACAGACGGGTAGACAGAGACGGCTAATATAGACAGACGAATTGAAACAGATAGACAGAATTAAGCGGAAAAGCCAACTTAGAGAAACAGAGACACGTGAATGGGATGAAGCGTCTTATTATCGCCAGAGTAATGGGGTGAAACTTTTTAAAATCTCCAAACTAATGAAGCGAAACAGGGCAGAAGCAAAAGGACCTCCCCCGGACCAAATCACTTTAATCCATACCATTGATAATATATTTGTAATCGGATTGTCAAAGGATTTTAGCACACACCGCGTAGCCAAAGGATACAAATATGCACATCCATATCTTCAATTATAAGACTTGTTTTGTATTATTACAAATATTTGTTTTAATCTATTTTATTTTTTTATTTTATATTTATATTTGTATATAGTTGTGCTTTTTTATTTTATTTTATTTATATATATATTTATTTAATTATTTTTAGTTTCTTCCCTGGAGAGGATAAAGGGCCAGGTTGGGAAAGATAAACTTTCTAATCAAATGGTTAAACAAAATTGTATTCCTTCAGTTATTTGGAAGAAGAGTTTGTTTATTAACTTTAAACCACCTCGGAACTATTTAATTTAATTTACGAAAGACATAATTTTAGATTATTTTTACCCAACAAGCATGGACAATTATACTGACTGTCGGTGATTCGAGCCCCGCTGAGAGTATACAAAATTAAGTAGCTCACGTGCATTTGTGAGTTATACTAAATATCAATGACTCTCGTGCTTGGTTAGGTTAGAATTAAATTTAATCAATTTCAGCCCTAGTTGCATGGGGATACTTGTAAAAATCCTTGTATGGTATCCTGGAATATGGATCTTACGAGTAGGATTTCTCGTGTCCTTAATATATATAGTAAAAGGTTTAAGTATCCTTTATCACACCGTGGTAGAATTGGTTAAAACATGGCTAATCGTCCTGACTGTCGGTGGTTCGAGTCCCACTGAGAGTATATAACAGTAGGTCACGTATTGTGAGGTATACTATGTAATTGAATTTTTGGAAGGCCTCAGCATTTATATCTTTAACCCAATATCGTCCTTTGTTTTTAGCATGCACACCCCTTGAAGAGTCTCCCAAGAGTCGAGGCTTGAACAATAATCAATCCCACTCCCCCTTATCAATACTTAAGGGAGCCCACCTCGCTTGTTTCCCCTTTCTCTCCCTCTCTCGTTGGCTTGTATCCATTCGGCCCCATTCAACCTACTATTGTAAGACGTTTACCCCCATCCAGGTGTCAATATTTTGTTTTTGACAGCAAGCTAAATTTGTACATTTTTCGATAGAAAAAAACTCCGGCGAAGCCGGATTTCTCCATACAATGCTGGCTTGCTATCGCTCGCCAGGAAGAAATCGACACCTGGATGGGAATAAACGTCTTAAAACAGTTGGCTGAATGGGGCCGAATGGATACAAGCCAGGGAGGAGAGAAAAGGAGATAAAGATAAAACAAAAGTCGGTGACCCCCCTTACAGCACTTACGCAATTCCCCATGCGGACCCCAGCCAAAGATCACCAACCCCCTGACGTCAAACGGGGCGCTGGTAGTCGATATTGGTTGGATGAAGGTATTGCGGACTGGCTCAATATCTCCATTAGTTAGGCGATTATGAGGTGTTTCGTCCCATTCATGTGTCAATATATTTCCCGGCGAGCTATAGCGAGCTGGCAATTTAGGAGAAATCGGTCTTGCTTCTGGATATTTGTCTACCAAACATGTACAATTTAGCTTAAAGTGGACTTTGTGGAGAGGGAGCGCTTTTCATTTTATATATTATATGTATTTATGTAATTATTTACTTATATAACTATTAATTATATTTTAGCTTCAAGCTAATGTAGCGGGCAAGCTAAACTAAAAATGCTCAAAACCTGCAAAAATAATTAACACCCTCAATAAAAACAAAATAAAGTACCACATCAAGCATTTACGCAAACCCCAGCCAAAGATGACGAACCCCTGACGTCATTGGAGGCCCTAGTGCGTAGTATTGTTCTTGTGGTTGATATTGGTAGGAAGGTATCGCGGACTGGTTCAATGCCCCATAAGTTAGGCGATTAAAAGAGGTTTTGCCCCATTATTTTACAGAATCTTGGATTAATACGTTGCCACATTAGCTTACCGATTAGTTTCGTCCCAGTCAGGTGGTGATTCATTGCTGGCGAGCGATAGGTAGCCTACAATTTAGGAAAAAGCCAGGAAATTTGTCTACCGAAAAATATACAATTTAGCTTAAAGGGGACTCTGGAGGAGGTGGGGGGGGGGGGGTATATTTATTATACAGATCGAAGGGGATCTATGGGCAATATAATGCAAACTCGCAAAACTGCTCAGGGCCCTCAATACTACTTCAAAAAGAACGACGAACTCCTGCCGTCAGCCCAGTGCGTAACATAGTTCTTGTGATCGATACTACAGGGTTCGCGGTTTTGGTTGCAGGCGATCATTAAAGTTTCAGAATCTTGGATCAATGAGAGGCGTTGGATATCGATTCTCCCACAACGAGTCATGACGTAGGAGATAACATATATTTGGTGACCGGTCAACTCAACCAGTAGACCATTTCAACCAGTAGCTCTCAACCAGTAGCAAATCAACCAATACGGTTAGGTTAGGTTAGTACTATATTTTGGCACTGGTTTGGTTGGTCTGGGTTAATTTGGTACTGGTTGAGATGACATGGAACCCATATATATGATACTTTTTGCATATGTTTATCATATTATATATTTGTATTAATTTCACTCCAACACTAAACACCTCCCAATAAAATTTATGAATGCATGTGATCGACCGGGATTCGAACTTGGGATACCACACACAGATTTTATACACTTTAACCATTACACCATCAAGACAGTTATAAGTACAGCACTTAACTACGATTAATATCCATTTATCGAATACTATAACATATATTTAATAGTTTTTGCATATTTTTATCAGATTATAAACGACTAAAAAGGACTGGATTAACAGCTAAAGAAAAGACAAAGAACTAGAGCTGTATTGTTTTCTATTTGTGTCTATGAAGGAGATAAAAGACAATGCTGCCTGTAACAAGTGTCTCCCCCTAATTGGAAAGAGTGACAGTGAGCAAAATTCAAGGTACGTTAGAGTCAAAATGTCTGGACACATAATTATACAGTATTGGTTTTATGTTTGAGATAACAAGGATCTAATCTTACCCTATCAAAACTAACTTAAGGGGGGAAGAGGCGGTTTTTTACAGGAAGATTACTTATATATTTGGCTACAGCATAAAGTATTTACCCTGTGCATACAGAGCCCTGAAACATATTAATAAGTAAACTCAATTTCTGTTTGAAATAAAATAAAGTTAAAAAATACATAATCAACTACTTAGGACAGGAAGACCCCCATTGAGATGGAGAGACTGTGTAAGAAAGGCTTTGGATGATAAAGGAATGACTATAGATCAGGCAGGGGAAGTCGTGGTGGACAGGAGTGAATGGAGAATGCTTGTGAATAGTTGAGTGAACACGTGGTCATTTGGAGTAAGGGGTCGGGCGCAAGTTGGACTAGATAATAGTCCATCAGGCGCCTGGCCCGGGGAGACGATTAATATGAAGGGTGCGCCTGGAAGTGTGGTGGGAGGGCTTGTGGCTTTGGCTCCGCTGCTTGTCTGCCGGCCGAGATCGGAACCTCTCCGGGTGGTCGGGGGCCGGGGGAGTGCTGGAGCGACCTTGGTGACCCTGGTCTCTGGGTCTTCTCCTGGGTGACCTGGATGTGTGTGAGTTTGTGCTTTTTATCTGTGTTTATTTGTTGTTTTATGTTGTTTTTGTGTTTTCCCTGTTCTTGCTCTGTCTTGAGTCGGCTACCCCCAAAATGGGGATTGGGCCTGAGCATATAGATAGATAGATAGAACTACTTATGAAACCTACTCTAATCTGCTCTCTCAAATTACAAAGAGAATATCAGATTTCAAGTTAAGGGGAGATGATTAACTTTTTGGGCTATTTTTGCATGTATTCGTTGTTTCTAGTTTCCTCCCTAGACCTTCGTCAAATTTAAAAAAAAAATCCATTAGATCACCCTTCTAGATTAATTTGTACATTTTTCAGTAGAAAAATGTACCGACCGAAGGCCGGTTCTTCCAACATTACAAGCTCACTATCGTTCGCCAGGGAAAAAATCGACACCTAAATAGCACGAAAGGTCTAAATATTGACGAAGAATTGGGGCGAAAGGTCTTAAAATCGACTAACTAATGGGGCAAACATCTTAACATCTGAAAACTAATGGGGCTAAACATGAGGGAGAAAGTGGTCCAGTAATCCGGCCCATCCCCCCTTAAGCCTTCCGTGCCTTATCATTTCAGTCTCAAATACGTTTCACTCTCGCCAACATGAATTCGCCGGATACGAAATTTGCGTACAAAATTCCCCACTCCTAAAATTTGCGTGTGAATCAGAGGTACAAAGGACTAAAATGAAAGAATAAAAAAAAAAAAAAAAAGAGATGAAAAGGAGAGATGAAAGAGTATAAAGATTTATGCAGGAGATTGCGGGTGTTGGCGTAGCGGAACAATTTAAAGGGGTAGTGCTAATTTAAGGGGGTAGTGCTAATTTAAGGGGGTAGTGCTAATTTGTTTTGGTCTATAAAATTATACTAATTTATTAACTTTATTTTTAGTTTCCTCGCTATACCTCCAGCAAGCTTTAAAAAAAAAAAAAACCTAAACCCCCTTACGAGATTTATTTGTAAATGTTTTGGTAGTATCCCTGCCGAAGGCAGTTCCTTGTAAAATAACAGACTCGCTATCTCGCCAGGATAAAATCGACACGTAAATGGCACGAAAGATCTTAATAGTGACACAGAAATGGAGCGAAATGTTTCAAAATCGCCCAACTAACGGAACGAGCGTCTTAAAATCTCCATACTGATATGCTGAACATGAGGGAGGAGGGGGTCCCGAAAAAAGGAATACCTCCCCCTTCATCACCGTATTTGTCGTGCCAATATTTAGTCAGCCCAAAGCCTCCGCCTCCGTTTATCACAAAGGAAGCCACTCCATGGCGGGGAGCTGAGAGGGTGCGTAAAAGCCCGGGAAACCAAAGCCCCACCCAGGGCCCTGTGCCCCTCAGCAATTATGAAGAGAAAGTTGAGGGGCAAAGGAATAATGTGACGCTTTAGCTTCCAATCTTGGTAGATTGGGAGGTCAATCCACGGAAGAGACGCCGTCACTTGAGATCTAGAAAATATATAAGTAAAAGGAACAGTCAGAGTAAGCTATGGGTATGGCAGAGATCGATCAGAGTGAGACCTGATCGATCTCTGCCATACCCATAGCTTACTCTGACTGTTCCTTTTACTTATATATTTTCTAGATCTCAAGTGACGGCGTCTCTTCTGTGGATTGACCTCCCAATCTACCAAGATTGGAAGCTAAAGCGTCACATTATTCCTTTGCCCCTCAACTTTCTCTTCATAATTGCTGAGGGGCACAGGGCCCTGGGTGGGGCTTTGGTTTCCCGGGCGTTTACGCACCCTCTCAGCTCCCCGCCATGGAGTGGCTTCGGTCACCCAGGCTTTATTGTGGTCGGCAGGGAGGATTCTGTGGGGGCGCTCGTTTATGGCCTTGGCCTTACTTGGGGCCTTGGGGCTGTTCGGCCAGGCAGCTTGGGGAACAACAACAACAAAGAAGGAATATATACACTGGGAAGGGTGCTGAGGTAACAGAGCCATTATATACGCATATACCGGTATGTATTAAATGTGCATGTGTTTTATATATTGCACCTTTTTTTTTCTTTTTATTCGTAGCTGACAAACTTAATTATTTCCGTGACTTATGGGTTCATGGTTTTCGGGCAATTATATATATAATTGTATCCAGATTTTTGAAAGACGCATATTAATCAATTTTTTAAAAACTATATTACATAACCTTAAGTATATATATACAGTATATACTCCCAGCCGGACTCGAGCCTCCGACATTCAGAACGAGTGTCCAAGCTTTTAATCCACTACACCACGGCGTGATAAAGGAATCTTAACCTTTTCCACACCTTTCCTCTATAAACGCACCCCCTTAAAAGAAGTTGCGTATAATATAACTTTATATCCGTTCCAAAATAATTAGGACGTATTGTTTATTTGCATGCAGCCCCAATCAAACACCCCAACCCTGGGTTATACACACCTGGCGGAGGCATAAGCTCTACAGAAACACTCATTAATACTTTTGCTTTCTATTATTAACTGTGTTGGTGGTGTAATGGTTTAAAAGCTTATGTGCTGGGTGTGGTGTCCCGAGTTCGAATCCCGTGAGGACCATATGCTTTCATTAGTTTATTCAAGTGCATTGGGGTCTATAGTTGATGATTAATGTTAAGAACGGGATGTTTCTTCATACACAATTCATGCATACTTTCATTATATTTACAATGATCCATGTTGATATGCTTAGTACTGCGTTGTTGTTGTGGTTTTTGTTGTTGTTGTTATTTTATACAACATGCATACTGCGTTTTGTTTTATTTATGTATTTGTCTATTGTTTATATGCACATACAGTAGGCTATACATATTCTCTTACAGCACACTGCAACTCTATAGAGAAAACATCTAGCTAAATTCAGGCCAAAACTCCTTGTATATTTTTGCGTGCAGGGGAGGGGGGCGGATTCTTTCATGGAGGCACAAGTTAAGAGGGGATGAACACAAAGCTAATCCCATTTTTTGTAACATAGGCACTCACTATATATTTGGAGAATGTAAAAGTCAGGAACAAGAATCCAGTATTATATTTAAAAAAATTCTCTCGGTGTGTAACGAATTTAGATGTTAGTACGCCTGAACAAAACCTGGCGATACTGTAATAGCTTGATTCGTGTGTACTATAGAATATTTTTTCATATAAAAACTCATGTGAGAATATATAAAATAATGTCAGTAAAACTATTTCAGTACCAGCGACGTGTGTTATATTATATGCTAGCTATATTTAGACGATATTATGCAGCTTGGGAAGGATCTGTGCTAGTTAAAAGGCTTAGTTAAGATGGTTTGAAGCCTTATTCTTGCCAGAGGTCCTTCCTAAGCTGAATATAATAGTCTAATAGTAACCCTTTCAGTAACGGTCATGTCTGTTTTGTCAGCTATATTTAGATGAGTTTATGAAGCTTCAGAAGGATATATGGCAGCTAAAAGGATTAATAGAGATAGTCTGTAGCCTTTAAGGGGATAGACGTCCCTGCTAAGCTGAATGAAATAGTCGAATAGTTGCCAGAATATAATGGAAAGGGTATTACCGGTACTGAAGGGGTTAATAACGCTAACACACGCGGACAATAATGACAGATAATTAAGCTGATGACGGCTGCTCTTGCTTTCATTAACACTTTTCATGTAAATTATTATTAGATCCATCATAACACACACACACATACACTCACACCCAGAAACATACTCTCTCTCATATACAATATATATATATATATATATATATATATATATATATTGTATACATTTTTTCATTCATTCGTTAACACACACTCTCTTTCTCCCATACTCTCTCTCTCTCTCACACACACACACACACACACACACACACACATACATACATACATACACACACACACACACACATACATACATACATACACACACACACACACGGACACGGATCACTGTGGTCCAGTCGGTTAAGGCGCTGTGTTTCGTGCTGACCGTAAGGGGCCGGGTCGAGGGTTCGAATCCACCAGAATCCTAAAGGTTTTTTAGACTATAGCGACGGAGAGAATTGTATCGTGGTTCCTTCCTAACCAAGCTGCTATCAGCCTGTGTTAGCCTACACAACTTCTCACCAATACAAATAAGTGCATATGCGTATCTACAGTACTTGGTGGGAAGCCAGGCACTTCATGGTCTACAAATGTCGCATGAGACCTCGTAGTTAATTAAGGTAGAATAAGTATTGTACTGTACCTAGGTTTAAGAAAATAAACTCTATAGATGTTCAGCCTCAGGGCTGCAATGAACAATAAACCGACAATTATTAATTTATTATTATTACACACACAGACAGACAGACAGACAGACAGACAGACAGACAGACAGACAGACAGACAGACACACACACACACACACACACACACACACACACACACACACACACACACACACACACACACACACACACACACACACACACATTTACAAGCACTTTCTCTCGCACACACACACTCTCACTCACACACTATCTCCCTCAATTGTACACGTGTGAATAAAACTATATTAAGTACTGAGCGGGACCCGGGTGACACTGATAAATTCGTGTTGAAATTCACACCCCACCCTTGCATAATTCATGAACCCCGTGACGGGTGTTGAAGTCTGGGATCAACTGGTAATTTATCATTGGCCTGTATATACAGTATATAGCGGTTGGGGTGGGGGAGGGAAGGGGTTAGGGTGGGGTAGGTGGGTGGCTGGGAATTGAATTATATCTATTGTATTCCACTTAATGTTTTTTCGGGGTTTGTCCCTGTTATATTTCGGTCTGTAAAAATATGGGGGGGGGGGGTCTTCCTACTGACGTCTCTGACTATATATATATGCTTATTTGGTGACAGATATAATAGCTTGGACTAGGATTCGAACCCATACAGGCAGGAGGTCTGTCACCAGTACCACTACAGAGGTTAAAAGGAGAAATCTGGTACTTCTACCTGTGTTCCACCCCAACCTCAACTCGAGTGGGGAACAGACAGTCTTTTAATCTAAAGCCGGCTCCCCTAAGCATGACAAGTTGTATATTTGTTGACAAATATAGCACATAATATTATAGCATAGTATTAACCCTTTGAAGATTATGACGCAACTTGACAGTATATTCTGGCTATCATTACATCTGCATTTTGTCTCCCTCACTCACTTAGAATTTTTGTTTATTGAGTATTGTTCACACGTGTGGGGAGGATCCTCTCACACAGCACTTCTAGACAAAGTAGAAAAGAAAGCCTTCCGTCTCATTAACTCACGTCCACTCATCAATTATCTGCAGTTTCTCTCTCTTCGCCGCAATGTTGCATCTCTCTCACTCTTCTACCGCTATTACGAATAATCAGTGTTCCTCAGAGCTCTCTCAGTGTATACCACCCCCTCTTCGTAGAGCACGTAGCATCCGTCTTGCAACACAATCCCACCCCTATTCCTTACACCTCTCCAACCCAAGAGTGAAACACAATTCTCAATCTTTCTTCTATTCAACAGCTGAGCTCTAGAACTCTCTCCCAGAATCAGTCTTTCCCTCTTCCTATGACGTAAATTGCTTCAAACTCCGTGTGTCCAGGCATTTTGGTTTGAACGTCCCTTGATTTTGGCCCTGTCGCTCTTTCAACTCTGGTGGAGGCACTTGCCACAGGCAGTTCTGCCTTTTGTCTCCTTCGCTCACATAGACCAAACAAAAACCAAACCTTTGTAACAGTTCACAAGACCAAAGATCAATCAGAGCGTATATCGAATAATAACAGCTCACAACCCAAGAGATCAATCGGAGCGTATATCAAATAATGGATCACAACAAATCCTAGATCACATAGCGCACCGATAGAGTGCATCGGGAGTATACAGAGCCAAACAAGTTAATTATTCTGGTGAAATATGAAGTACTCAATGGGGCTCATCGGGGAGTCTCGGTCCCAAAAGATTTATTGCCATTGACAAGTTAATCACTGGAACAAAGAAACGCCTTTATTTAATTGATTGAGGTTTTCATGCGTTAGTTGCATCAAAGAGCCCTTGCAATTTGAGGCGGCTGCATGTGTGATTAAGTTGTCTTTATCCGATGCTTCTCTTTCGTTTATGCTGGGGAAAAAAACCTACGTGTATGAAGGAGACAAAATACAGGCTGCCTGTAACGAGTGTCTCCCACAAAATTAAAAGAGTGACAGAGACTCAAATTCAAGGGACGTGGGGTCAAAATGCCTAAACACACGAAGTTTGAAGCCAAGTATGTAGATCTTGTTTAAAGCAGTGTAAGTCATACGATGAAGGAAAGATTGATTGAGGAAGGGAGCTCCAGACTTCACTAGTTGAGTAGGAGAAACACTGCCGCTTACAAAGGAGATCACCCTTAATCTTGCCGTAAACTATATTCCCGGTCGAAAATTGCCAGGAAATTTGCTCGTTTGTCATCGCCTTATTTCACTCTGCTAAAATATGAAACCTCCAATTCATCCTCATCGGGGAGTCTCGACCTAAAGGGTTTAATTATTCCCATTGACAGATTAACCCTTTCTGTACCAGCGATGTCTTTTTTTATTTCATTCTAGCTAGGTTTAGACAAATTTGTGCAGTTTAAGAAGGATCTGTGGTATTTATCCCTTCTGTACCGGTGACTTCTCTTTTATTTCATGCTAGCTGTATTTAGACGATTTTGTGCAGCTTAACCATCAAACCGCGGTGCCCGTCATATGACGAGAGAGAATATGGGCCACCCGTGCGGCGCCCGTCATATGACGGGTGCCATTTTGTGGCCATTATAAACTATGAGAGAGAGACCGAGCATTGAGGGACAATAGGCAGCCTCGGACCACTCGCCACCACTATGTGGCTGCCACCAGTGTTGCCAATTTAGCTACTTTCCCGCTAGATTTGAGGTATTTACTTCGATCAAGAGGCATTTTTTTACATCTAGCGACATGAATTCTAACGATATTCTGGACATTTGAGCATTTTAGTGTGATATTCTAGAGATTGTGGTATTATTCTAGCGATTTTCGGCATATATTTACGATCTAGCGAACTTTATTTGGCAACCCTGGCTGCCACTGAGACATACTGTATCTCATCACCACCTCCCTACTGCTATCAACAAGGATAAAATTGGGAAAAATACCTCATTATAGGGTATTTTCGCCTCTGGCTACACGATCGTTGCAAGAGAACCCGTGGTCGTACAAGGTTGAGTCAGGTGTCATTGGAAAGCTCTATTATCGCCCTTTTACAGATATATAATTGCATTACACTCTGGCTCTTGATTATGCATGAAAAAGAACATGGAATAAAGCTCGTTTTCGGTAAATATACCCGCCCAGCACTACGGTGATTTAAACAAGCATGCCCGCTCTTTGGGAGTTAAGAAGGATCTGTGGTAGTAAGATTGGTTAACTCGTACAGTACCAGGGACGACCATTTCATCATATAGTGGCCACTAGTCGACGATTTTATTCAGCTTTGGAAGGACCTCTAGCAATAATAAAGCTTCAATCTGTCTCTACCAACCCTTTTAGCTACCACAGCTCCTTCCTAAGCTGCATAATATCGTCTAACTATAGCTAGAATAAAATATTACGCACGTCGCTGGTACTCAACGGTTTAAGTATGATATTTCAAAGCCTGTTAGTTGCCGGAGGCCCTCATTAAGGGGAGGTTTTTAGTTGATGCCCTAGACTTCCATCAAGCTTAAAATTACTCCCCCCTAGACACCTTTTCAAGATAAATGTGTACATTTTTCGGTAGAAAAATTTCCCGGCCGAAGGCCGGTTCCCCTTAAATTACAGGCTCGCTATCGCTCGCCAGGAAAAAATCGACACCTAAATAGCGCGAATAGTCTTAAAATTGACAGAAATGGGGCGAGGGTTCTTAAAATCGCCAAACTAATGGGGCAAGCGTCTTAAAATCTCAAAAACAATGGGGCTAAACATGAGGGAGAAAGGGATCCAGAAAAAAATCCTCCAGGTGGAAATCTCCCCTTAAACTGAATAACATTGTCTAATAGCATCCAGAATAAAATTAAAAGGACGTCACCGGTACTGAATGGGTTAATCACTGGAACAAAAGAAACGACCTTTATTAGAGGAAGGATTTTTGTGCTGAATCAGAGAGACCCGGTTATTAGAGACGGCATACTGTAGTTGGGTGATTGAGGGGTTAGTGGGAGTTAATTTAGACTTTTCACTATATTCTCTTTCAATTCAGCAAAGGAGAGAGAGAGAGAGAGAGAGAGAAAAACTGTATACGTGTGGGTGTGTTTGTGTGTGTGCGGGGTAACTAGTAGTTGATGTAAGAATTGCATAGTCAAGTTAACCACTTATCTACCGGTGACGTCGTCTTAATGTAATTCTAGCTATATCTAGACGATTGTGTGTAGTTTAACACTTTCGCTATTCCGTGGACTCAGGGGTTGCCGTTTAGCATTCAGAAATAGAGTTCTCTCAATCTCATAAGTACCAGGGGTTGCCGTTTAGCATTCAGAAATAGAGTTCTCTCAATCTCATAAGTACCTCTCCAAAAAAAAAAACAACAATCTGCCCACAACTCACTCAAAGACAACTGCAGAGGTTGAAGTAACTAATATACTAAAGGTTTCTAAACACCCCAGATGGTCACAAAGGCTTTTAAGTATCCCAGAAAGGGCGCAAATAGCAATGTGTGCTTGAAAGGGTTAAGCAGGATCTGTGGTAGTAAAAGGGGTTAAGTGAGATAGTTCGAAGCCTGATAATTGCTGGAGCCTTTTATAAACTAAATAAGATAGTCTAGTAGTATCCAGAATAGAGTTAAAAGGATGTCACCGGTACTGAATGGGTTAATCACTCGCACAAAGAAAAACGCCCTTATTGGAGGAAGGATTTTTGTGTTATTGCTGCATCAGAGGGACTTGGTGATTACAGATGGCTATGTGGGTGATTGAGAGGTTATTGGGATTGAATTTAGACTTTTACCTCTATTCTCTTTCAATTAAGGACGAAGAGAGAGAGATAGTTACAAGGATTTACATGGAGATACAAGGAATAGTTAGTATCTCAGAGACCTTGCAGTCCATTCCTGGGAGATACTCGAAATGAAAGGAGAGATACTGTTTAGTACACTACACTCATTACACAGCGTGCAAAATACTTTTTGTTCTACTCTCTTCTTGAACTGCTCTACTGAAGAACTGTTTACAGCTTCTGAGGGCAGTTTGTTCCAGGTAGAACAGATCTTACTGTATATGTGAAAAGGTTTCTTCAAATACTAGTGCTGAGAGAGAGAGAGAGAGAAAACAAAATGTTTACGTGTGTGTGTGTGTAACTAGTATATAGTGAAAGAATTGCGTAGTCAAGCTAAACTAATGCTTAATCCCCTCAGCACCCTGACGCCTTTTTACCTTTGATTCTGGCTAAAATTAGATGATCTTATGCAGTTTAAGAAGGACCTATGTTACTAAGAGGGTTTATTGAGATCGTATTTACCCATTTGAGTTGTATAGGTAGACGACAAACTAAATAAAATTGTCTAATGGCAACCAGAATATGATCCGATCACTTTACTCTGAAGACACTGCCAATATCTTAACCCCTAAAGTATCATGACGCATTTTGGAAGTTAATTATGGCTATCATACTGAGAGAGAGAGAGAGAGAGAGAGAGAGAGAGAGAGAGAAATTGTATAAAGCTTAGTTTACTATAAGGATTACCAAACTGTACCATACTCGCCTCCAACCCATCTTCTCTATCCTCGTTTTCTATGCTAACCTCCGTCCCATTTTTTTTAGAGTTTACCTCCCATCACCTCATCAGGGTTATTTTAGATTTTCAGATGTTTTGTTTAATGGATTTGTCGATTGAAATACACATCGTCCCATTCAGGTGTCGATATTTTCCTGGCGAGCGATTGCGAGCCTGCAATTTATGGAGAATCGGCCTTTGACCGTAATATTTGTTTACCAAAAAATGTACTAATTTAGCTTGAAAGGAGTATGGTTGTGTTTGCGTATTTTCAACTTGAAGGAGATCTAAGGAGCAAACTATAAAGGAATATACTAATATATATATATAATAATAATAATAATAAACAGCACTATAGCCCCATTTCCTTAGCGTTTAGCCCCCCCCCCCCCCTCATCACCCCATCAGTGAAGAATTAAATATCCACAGGGACATCACGCACACCACTACCACACTTATCCTCTCTCTCTCTCTCTCTCTCTCTCTCTCTCTCTCTCTCTCTCTCTCTCTCTCTCTCTCTCTCTCTCTCTCTCTCTCTCTCTCTCTCTCTCTCTCTCTCTCTCTCTCTCTCTCTCTCCGCTGATAACCTATTTGTGCGTATTTCAAATTTGTTGTTTTCGGTTAGGCCTATTTATGTAAGTGAAGTGACCTGAAGTGAGTTAAGTGTTTTTAAAGTGAGATAAGTGTTTTTTAAAGTGAGTTTAGTGTTTTTGAAGTGAGTTAAGTGTTTTGAAGTGAGTGAAGTG
Organism: Paralithodes platypus; assembly: GCA_032716605.1. NCBI lineage: Eukaryota > Metazoa > Arthropoda > Malacostraca > Decapoda > Lithodidae > Paralithodes > Paralithodes platypus. The sequence continues at coordinate 15,838,383 of CM064519.1, read as the reverse complement.
ATCTGAAGAAAGTGATCGTCACCATGCCTCGTGCCTGTACCAACTGCGCCTGTAGGTTTGGTGCTTCCATGTTTGCTCCTGCCGATCCACAAGTCTGCCGACTCTGCCAGCAACGAGAGGATTTGACAGCAAAATTGGATGAAGCCCACAACAAGATCAACGCCCTCACCAGGAAGCTGGAATCACTCCAAGAATTTGTAACACTCAACGTTGGAGTATCACTAACTCCAATTGTTTCAACTCCAGCATCCACCACCGCCCCAACGTCATCAGCCAACAATTCAACACCTGCAGTAGCCACTGCAACAGATGCTTCTGATGAACCTGAGCCGACATCAAACCAGGACAGCCGCCCTGTTCATCTTAGTGTCTCCCCCACTCCTCGTGCAAGAAGCCTGCTAGCACAAACAGTACCAACCCCTCGCCTCCGTTCTAACCACTCCTCTCCCCGACCTGTACGCAGAGTCTCGCCACCACAGATTTCCGGATTTACACCTGTGAGGAACGGTGCACGACCAACGCAGAAAAGGTCTCATCTACCAGTCACAATGTCAAACAGTATTTGAGATCTTGGTAGAGATGGAAGACGAACCAGAAGAGACCAGGCTCGTTGGGGATTCCATCCTACGAGGACAGGTCGAAGAGTTCTGCGACAGAGTCCCAAATCGACGAAAAAGATTTTGCATCCTAGGAGCTGGACTGGACGACATTGTGGAAGCCTTCGAAGATACCACAAAGGATGCAAACGAAAATACACTTTTTGTCATCCATGCTGGTTCAAATGACATCATGCACACCAGATCCGAAGAGTTGATGGAGAAATATCGCAAGATGATCCAGCACTACAAAAACAAGTCAAGGAATATCATCATCTCAGGCATTCTCCCCAAGATCGACGCACCTGACAAATTCTACGACAAGGCCTTCAGCACAAATAGCCGACTAAAATATTTGTGTCTGAAGGAAGAAGTTGAATTCATCAACCTCTGGGATAATTTCTATAACCAGCCTACTCTGTTCCGCAAGGATGGCACTCATCTAAACCCTGTGGGTTCAGTATGCATGGGTCGTCTCCTACACGAAGCAGTCCGCAGCCATGGATCAAAAAACGCCATCCGAGAAGAAGCAGCAGTGACATAAATCATCCAACGCCAAGCAAAAAACAGAGGCAACCGAGGACCACCAGCGATAAGGACCGAAGACAGCGAGGACCGAGGACAGCCATGAACATACATGTAGATCCGACAAGAACCAACAATATTATTAAAGAGCGTTCCGTGAGTTCTAAAATAACAAATTTAAAGGTTTTCTATGCAAACGCTCGTAGCATACGCAATAAATTTTCAGATTTAGAGGAGCTAGTGTTTACAGAAAATTATTATGTGATTGGCATAACTGAATCTTGGCTCAATACAGAAGATGGAGACTTTTTAGCAGAGTATTCACTTCCCGGTTATGTAATGTTTGAGAAAAGCCGAATAAATCGAAATGGAGGTGGCGTTTTACTTTATATCAAAGAAAGTCTTAACCCTACCCTCTTGTCAAAACCTCAAATTGTGAACGTCGACACATCTTTTGTGCTAATAAAGACTAATAAATGTACAAAAATAATACTTGCGTTAATATACAGACCTCCAGCTCAATCAGTGCAAACTGACCGAGAAATTTATGAACAAATTGCAGATGTAAGTAACTCACAAGATACCGTAATTTTTGGCGACTTTAATTTACTTGTGACCAAGTGGGGCGATACTCTTACTTCACACTCCGGACATGACTTGTATACGAACTTGCAAGAGAGTTCGTTTTATCAATTTGTTCGAACACCGACCCGTGGTAATAACGTTCTTGACATTGTACTTGCAACAAAAGAAGAATTAATAGAGAATTTGAATGTTGGTGATGAATTCAGTAACAGCGACCATCGTACGATAACTTTCACTTTAATGTTTACTAGTAACGAACCAAATAGTAGCATCGAAATAGTCCCTAATTTCAAGAAAGCAAACTTTCATAAACTTAGAGCTATGTTTAAAGAAACTGACTGGAGCTTTTTAATTAACAATAACGACATAAATACATCTTGGAAGTTATTCGAAACCACTTACCTAAAAGCAGTGCAAGACTGCATACCATCGAAAATACGGCATCCAGGCCATAATAATAAGCCCAAATGGTGGAATAAAGATATTTCAAACTGCCTGCTTGCTAAAAAATTTGCTAATGATAGATTAAAATCCTCACAAAATGACGAAGAACGGGTGAAATTTGTAGAGCTACGACGCAAAGCCAAAAGTTAATTAAGCAAAGTAAAAAGACCCTAGAGTTACATATTGCGAATCAAAGTAAAACAAACCCGAAAGAATTCTATAGTTATATCAGAAAGAAAAAAGTAGTTACTTCAACTGTTGGACCGTCGATGAAAATGGAGAATACACCAAAGACGAAGTACAAATGAGTAATGCCCTCAACACCTTCTTTGCATCAGTTTTTACAACAGAAGACCTCAGTGATATCCCTACACCATCGCCGATTCAGATTGATAATTCAGATGTTCTAAGCAATATCACCGTTACAGAGAGAGAAGTATTGAATTGTTTAGATAAACTCAAGGTAAATAAAATGACAGGACCTGATACAATCTCGCCTAGAGTTCTAAAGGAAGCTAAGGATGAGCTCTCCAAACCACTGACTTTACTATTCAATAAATCCTTGCAGTCTGAAACTATGCCTGATCAGTGGAAGATAGCCAACGTAACACCGATATTCAAAAAAGGCAGCAAATCCCTACCCAGTAACTATCGTCCAATTAGCTTAACCTCAGTTGTATGTAAAATGCTAGAAACGGTCATAAGAGACAGACTCGTAAATCACTTAGAGGAAAATAACATACTTAAAGATACTCAACACGTAAAAAACGTTCCTGTTTAACAAAGCTCTTAGACTTCTTCCACGATATCCTCAACCTCTACGATGAGAGTAAAGCTGTAGATATTATATACCTTGATTTTCAAAAGGCCTTTGACAAAGTTCCCCACAAACGTTTACTGCTAAAACTAAAAGCGCATGGAATACAAGACGGTGTGTTGAAATGGATAGAAAATTGGCTCAGCGACAGAAAGCAAAGAGTAGTCATAAACGGTAAGGCATCTAAATGGACCAATGTAAGTAGCGGGGTACCCCAGGGATCGGTACTAGGACCAATTCTCTTTCTAATTTACATCAACGACATAGATGAGGGTCTCACCTGTACAATCTCAAAATTTGCTGACGATACAAAAATTACAAATAGCGTACTTTCAAAAGAACAAGTTGACGATATGCAACACAATCTAGATAAATTGTCACATTGGGCCCAAATTTGGCAAATGAGTTTCAATGCGGATAAATGTAAAGTACTACTTATCGGATACCTAAATGAGAAAGCAAACTATTCGATGAATGGCACTCAGCTTAAGAATGTAAACAGAGAAACCGATCTGGGAGCAACAATATCGAGTAACCTAAAACCGAGTCAACAATGTTCAGAAGTTGTTAAGAAGGCAAACAAAATAATTGGCTTTATAGGCAGGTCATTTGAGCATAAATCCAAAGACGTTATCCTAACCCTTTACAATTCCTTAGTCCGCCCTCTTCTGGAATACTGCCCTCTTCTGGAATACTGCGTTCAATGCTGGTACCCTTATTACCAAAAAGACATAAACAAGCTAGAACGAGTTCAACGTAGAGTTACCAAAATGATACCTAGCCTAAAGAACAAACCATACGAAGAGCGTCTTAGAGAATTAAATTATTTCCTTTAACCCAGCGCAGATTAAGAGGTGACTTAATTCAAGTGTTCAAAATCATCAAAGGCATCGACAATATGAACTGTAGTAAGTACTTCACTATCGACCAATCTAATTACACGCGGGGAAACGGTTGCAAAATTATTGGTAAATCTTTTAACTCGCACGAATCTAAGAATTTCTTCTTCAATCGAGTTGTCAACTTGTGGAATGGGCTTCCCCGAGACGTTATAGACTGCAGCACCGTTGATTCATTTAAACTCCGCCTAGACAAATATCTCGCATCAAACCCGCGACTGACTGCGTTTGTAAATGAATAACTTTATTTTATCCTCCCCTCACTTAAACAGTAGGCTACTATAGCGCGGTTGGGAATATGAACATGATTAGATTAATATCCAGTATTCGAGAATGGATAATAAGTCGTAGGCGTGTGCATAAACCTTTAACCGTCCTGGTGGTGTAATGGTTAAGGTGGCAAAAATCTGTGTGTGATAACCCGGGTTCGAATCCCGGTGGATCATATATACTTTAATTAATTTCATTGGGGGTGTTGTGGTGAGATTAATAAAAATAAAGATTATTAGTAGGTTCAAGGATATTTCGTCGAGAGGCCGGTCTATATGATCTGTGCCCCATGAATATTCTTTCCTCTCACTTAAACAGTAGGCTACCATAGCGCGGTTGGGAATATGAACATGATTAGATTAATATCCAGTATTCGAGAATGGATAATAAGTCGTAGGCGTGTGCATAAACCTTTAACCGTCCTGGTGGTGTAATGGTTAAGGTGGCAAAAATCTGTGTGTGATAACCCGGGTTCGAATCCCGGTGGAGCATATATACTTTAATTAATTTCATTGGGGGTGTTGTGGTGAGATTAATAAAAATAAAGATTACTAACCCATATGTCCCCTACTAACTTCCTAGTCCTGCCACGGACATTAGTTCCAGGGCAGTAGTTCCCTTTCCAATGTTCCCTTACCCACTCTAAACCACTGTTTGGACACTTGATCCTCAGTGTTTTGGAGGACAAGCAGCCTAGAAGGGTCACTAGACCTGTTGTTGCTTGATTTCCTTTGTACTCCTTGTACACTCACTCTCGCGCTGTCTCTCTCTCTCTCTCTCTCTCTCTCTCTCTCTCTCTCTCTCTCTCTCTCTCTCTCTCTCTCTCTCTCTCTCGCTCTTGTTTTACCTGCACTTGACAATTCTTCATACAGAGTGTTCAAAGTTAATGTACTTGCTTGCAGTGTCCTTTGAACTTTCGAGAATTTATGTTTATATTGTTATTTTCTGTTGCTTCTCTTGTATATTTCAACACACACACACACACACACACACACACACACACACACACATACACACATACATTAACATACATACTCGCTACTTTCCCTCCAATATCAACACAATAAAAACAAGGTAACACAGGATGATCACGTGATCAACAGTAATGAATTAAAGTTAAGTCAAAAGGAGTTAAGGTGAAAATATCAAACAAATGGAAATATTATGTTTTTTTCCACCAACCAACTTCACCTCTAAACTCAATTAATGAAATCAACAAATACATGTGGCACTCCAAGGACTCGAACCTAGGATACTCACATCAAAATTCCGCGCACTTATGCATTACGCTATCAAGACAGAAGATTATAGTTCCAATGAAAAGTACGATCAAATAAAATGTGTGTGTGTGCGCGCGTGTGTATGTGTGTGTTAAGTGGTGATAGTTACGTGTATGTGTAGGTAACGTATGAGAGAGAGAGAGAGAGAGAGAGAGAGAGAGAGAGAGAGAGAGGAGAAAGGGAGATAGTGTGTGTAGGTAACGTATGAGAGAGAGAGAGAGAGTGAGAGTGCGTGCGTGCGTGAGGGAGAGTGAATGAAGGCAGTTGGGTACGTCATCAACAGCTTTGACCTTGCATTCTTCTATTAATATTTCAGAGGTGCAAGAATGAGGCCTCACTGTCGTGTGAGAGAGAGAGAGAGCGTGTTATGTGAATGTCCATGTGTGAGTATTTGTGTGAGTGTGTGTGAGAGAGAGGCAGAGAAGAGAGGGAGAGAAAGCGTGAACGTGTTATATGAATGGCCGTGTGTGTGTGTGTGATTATGACTGTGTGTCTGTTTTTCATGAGCGTGTGTCTGTGTTTTTATGAGTTTGTGTGTATGTGTTTTACTTTAATACGCACCGCCATCATCCTCCACAGAGAGAGAGAGATTAATATATATTTACATCAATTCACTGACCACACAGACCTTACAATCCAAACGAGGTGGACAGAACGTATACTACCAGTAGAGATAGCAGATCCCCAAATAAAGAAAAGAGAAAAGTAGAAGAAAAGAATAGCACAAAGACGAGAGAGAAAAAAATATAGAGAATGCACGTGAAATATCGCTCTCTCTCTCTCTCTCTCCCCCTCCCCCTCCCTTCACCCTCAGCCCCCCCCCCCCCTATCACCTTTAATATCCCTCATACACTCATAATAGCACATAGGCTACTTAATCTCTGAAACTCGGGGCCGCCAGAAAGCCTTAGGGAAAGTCGTGGTGTAGGTCAGGGGATCAGGAATTTAGAGGTTAGATTGGTCATTGGTCAAGAATTATCGGGAATTTAGGGGTTAGATAGGTAATTGGTCAAGAATCATCGGGAATTTAAGGGTCAGGTAGGTCATTGGTCAAGAGTCATCGGGAATTTAGAGGTTAGATAGGTCATTGGTCAAGAATTATAGGGAATTTAGGGGTTAGGTAGGTCATTGGTCAAGAATCATCGGGAATTTAGGGGTTAGATAGGTCATTGGTCAAGAATCATCGGGAATTTAAGGGTTAGATAGGTCATTGGTCAAGAATCATCGGGAATTTAAGGGTTAGAATTTTCGGGAATTTAAGGGTTAGGTAGGGCATTGGTCAAGAATCATCGGGAATTTAGGGGTCAGGTAGGTCATTGGTCAAGAATCATCGGGAATTTAGGGGTTAGATAGGTCATTGGTCAAGAATCATCGGAAATGTAGGGGTCAGATAGGTCATTGGTCAAGAGTCATCGGGAATTTAGGGGTCAGATAGGTCATTGGTCAAGATTCATATGGGAATTTAGGGGTCAGAATTATCGGGAATTTAAGGGTTAGGTAGGGCATTGGTCAAGAATCATTGGGAATTTAGGGGTCAGGTAGGTCATTGGTCATGAATCATCGGAAATTTAGGGGTTAGATAGGTCATTGGTCAAGAATCATCGGAAATGTAGGGGTCAGATAGGTCATTGGTCAAGAATCATCGGGAATTTAGGGGTCAGAATTATCGGGAATTTAAGGGTTAGGTAAGTCATTGGTCAAGAATCATCGGGAATTTAGGGGTCAGAATTATCGGGAATTTAAGGGTTAGGTAGGGCATTGGTCAAGAATCATCGGGAATTTAGGGGTCAGGTAGGTCATTGTTCAAGAATCATCGGGAATTTAGGGGTTAGATAGGTCATTGGTCAAGAATCATCGGAAATGTAGGGGTCAGATAGGTCATTGGTCAAGAATCATCGGGAATTTAGGGGTCAGAATTATCGGGAATTTAAGGGTTAGGTAGGTCATTGGTCAAGAATCATCGGGAATTTAGGGGTTAGATAGGTCATTGGTCAAGAATCATCGGAAATGTAGGGGTCAGATAGGTCATTGGTCAAGAGTCATCGGGAATTTAGGGGTCAGATAGGTCATTGGTTAAGAATCATCGGGAATTTAGGGGTCAGGTAGGTCATTGGTCAAGAATCATGGGGAATTTGGGGATCAGGTAGGTCATTGGTCAAGAATTATGGGTATAGTCTATTCGTTGTAAGTAGGCGAGAAATCATGACCTCTATCCTCTGTAACTCAAAAAGGGCTAGAGCAAATTGGCTGTACATAATTTCCACATCTATTCCTTGACTAACTCTTCCCAAATGGTAGAGATATTAGCTCGATTACTCTAGTCGTTTTTTAGTTACAGAAATTAGAGGTCATGATTTCTCGCCTACTTACAGCGAATATACTTTTGTAGATAATAAGTTACTTAACACATAAATACAAATATTCCCATAGGAGTTACATAGAGGCACAGACCACACAGACCCCTTGGTCCCAACCAGGATATCTGGCCTTAAAAATGACTGGTAAGCTTAATCCTATACACTCCCGTTTAAGAGGGGAAGAAAAGGATAGCAAATTAATAATCAGGTGGTTAAAGGTCAAGCATTCATAAGTAGAAGGTTAACCCTCTCTGACATATGACGCGATTTTGAGCCTATTGGGGATACTTTAAAGCCTTTGTTACCATCAGGGGTATTTAGAAACCTTTAGTTTAGTTACTTCAACCTCTGCAGTTGTCTTTGAGTTAGCTGTGGACAGAAAACTAATTTTAGAGAGGTAATTATATTTTCCGGGTGGATGGGACTCATTAGCCTTGGTCGGCAACCCATCTAGGGGAGACAACCTTATACAAATCCGGGTGGATGGGACTCGTCAGCCTTGGTCCGCAACCTGTCTAGGTGAGTAAACCTTATACAAATCCGTACTGCTCACCTAGGGTGAAGCAGGTTAGTGGATGGACTACAGGACTAGCCGCACACCACTGTAGAAAAATAGTGCTAAAAATATACATAGAAGGCCTCGGAGTCAGACGGCCCCTAAGTTGAGTGATCAATCCTGTAAGTCCTTCAGTAAACTGGCATGGATTGTCCTTCTCACAGGGGTTAGGTCTGCTTAGGGGCGTTTTGTGTGTAGCCACCCTCGTAAAGAGGAGTAAGGCGTCCGGCAATAGATAGATAGATAGATAGAATTATAAGAGTGAGAGAACTTTATTTCTTATTGCTAATCTGGCAACCTCTGCGTCATAAATGGGTGAAAGGGTTAAGAAGTAGTATGGTTGAAAGGTCATTGATCAAGGTGTCATTAGGAAGAGGTCAGCGGTCAAGGATCATAGGGAAGAGGTCACGAGGTTATTATTATAGATATTATTGTTATTATTATTATTATTATTATTATTATTATTATTAATATTAATGTTAGTAGTATTTTTATTATCTTCATTATTATTATTATTATTATTATTATTATTATTATTATTGTTGTTGTTGTTATTTTTGTTGTTATTGTTGTTGGTATTATTATTGTTGTTGCTTTTGTTGTTATTGTTGTTGAGTCATGAGGAAGAGGACAGGGAATCAGGAAATTAAAGGTCATAAATTCTGTCAAATGTCATGGAGTCCGTAATAGTGCCCTGTAAACAATAGGTGTGCATAATAGAAAACCTAGACGGAAACAAAACTGATACACAATTTAATTATATTCAGAAATTTTACCGTGAGAAAATATTTAAATTACTACTCATTGGTTATGTCGGTCTCTTTTTTTATTCATAAGTTTTTCGTTATCTGAATAATCTATTTTGTATTCATTTCACCCCAAACCCAAATACCTCCAATGAAGTTAATGAAAGCATATAGCCTATGTGATCCACCGGGATTCGAACCTGGGTTATCACACACAGATATTTAAACATTATACCATATACAGATTGCCAATATGAAATTGAAAAGGCTTTACGATATACTGAAAAGGTTAACCAGACGAGAAATCCCCGTAAACCTATCTTCATTACTGAATCCTGACTTGATTTTAATAAAGATTGTCGTCACTTATGAAAGGAACTTATATCATATGCAGCCGAGATGAAATAGCATGTTATTCAGCAATTAAGTGATAGGAAATCGAATGAAAAGAAATATTTCGCGGCCATTTAACCCTTTCAGTACTATGACGACTGTTTTTCTTAGATTCTGGGGTTTATTAGAAGAGTTTATTATACACATCCCACCCCCTCCCCACCAGCTCGGCTAAGCGATACGATTTTAATCATCCTGATACTAATATGGAACCTCTCTGATGACAAATGTAATGATATGTTTGGACAGGTTTGTAGAGAGGTACCCTGACCAGGATTCGAACCCACTCACTCAAGTATGTTTGCGAGAGTTGGGCACCCTTATAATCTCTTGGAGTTGTTCTAATAAAAACTAGGGTTGCTTTCCTTATATCCGCTCATGGTCAAGTGGATACTGTGCCCAACTCTTACAAACATACCTGTGTGAGTGGGTTCGAGTCCTGGTCAGAATACCTCTCCCAACCTGTCCGATATTACCCTTAGGTTTGTTATCAGTGCTAAAGACAAATATATTACTTTTTGTAAGAGGTTGGGCTTTAAGATAGATGTAAAAAATAAATTTTACCATATGTCTTTAGCTAAAAAATACAAAACAAATAAACACGCACTAAGCTTAAATAGTGTTCCTCATATAAGCCAATGTACATAAATACAAAATATAGATAAGTTAATAAATAAATAAAATATAATAACATCCCGGAACAACGGAGCCAAAATGAGGAGGAGATAATGGAAGAGGAAAGTAGATATTGAGCCAATCTTCATCCGGTTATTGGATCCCTTACGCTTGATTTGGGAGCCAGAGAGGGAGAGAGTGAGTGTGAGAGTAAGTGAGAGAGAGGGAGGGGGGGGGGGGGGACTACACATAAGCTGGTCTTTAGATAGTTATACTGTATAGTGTATATTTTCACGTTGACCAGCATCATAATTATACAGTATATCATAATATTTAAGTGGAGAGAGGGAGAGAGAGAGATGCATATGAATGACTGTGTATGGATGTTTTTGTCAAGTTTCAGCGTGTGTGTACACATCACATGGTTCATACTGGAACAGAGAACATCATTATATATACTGTATGTGTACATTATATAGGAAATATTCTTGAAACTCATACTAAAGAATCACTACTCGTTGATAAATGAGATAGGATATATAACTGCATATTTGGGCAACTTTTAACACTTAGTTCCCAATATTTGTTTTCGTGATGGCTTTGATACCAATAACAGAAACACAATCAGAAATAATAACAACAAAAATAATCAAGTATAGCGTTCAATAGCGTCCGTCCTTATACGCAGGCACAGAAATAATGATTCACAATTGTAATCCATGCAAATTTATAGTGCCAGAATTCATATTAAACATCGATATTGGAAACGCATGAACGTAATCCCATTCCGCTCCAGGCTCCAGTTATTATTGGGGGTGTAGTGAGTAATGAATAAATATATATGCTACAATCATGGTGGAATATATGGAGGTAAAAATCAAATTAATTTAGATTTTGATATACTAAATTGTGTTCGGAGATTGGTAGGAAATTATATCAAGTTTATAATGTATACAAAAATGTATACTGTATACAAATTTATAATGTATACAAAAAAAAAAAAAAAATAAAATAATACGGAAAATACCAGTGTGAAACCGATACAATATATTATTGTTATTGATGTATATTTACTTCAATGTCAATGTTATTTTACATAATTATATAATAGGCGAACCCCTTTATCAGGATTGAAAGATAAATGATGTTCGTATATGTATTTTTTTCTATGTGATTGAGGGAGGCAAAAGGCATAACTGCCTATAGCGAGTGCCTCCCCCATAGTTGAAAGAGTGACAGGGCCAAAATCAAGGGACGTTCGAGCCAAAATGCCTGGACACACGGAGTTTGAAGCAATTTAAGTCATAGGAAGCGGTAAAAATTGATTCTGGGAGAGAGTTCCAGAGCTCAGCTGTTGAGTAGAAGAAAGTTTGAGAGTAACGTTTCACTCTTGGGTTGGAGAGTTGCACAGAGTAGGGGTGGGATTGAGTTGCAAGACGGGTACCACGTGCCCTACGTAAAGGAGGTGGTATGCACTGGGATAGCTCTGAGGAACACTGATTATTGTAGTAGCGATAGAATAGCGAGAGAGATTGTATATGTATAGTCCTTCTTTATTAGTCCCCTTTTGGTGTGTTTAATTATGTAATTATAATCATAGGGTCTAATTAATGTACGATATATATATATATTTGTTTAAATGGTGGAGAATATATACATATATTTATTTTATTTATTTATTTGTATATATGTATTTATATATACAGTATACCTTCTTCTGTTCCAGTCTGAGAAGCACAACTGTCATCATATATAATAAATGGGTAGTGTGTATGAACAACTGTATATTATATGCAAATCTCTGCTATGCCCTTCAAACAGTATATATATATATGATGAATAACAAAACAAAGTTGTATCGGTTTCAACAATACGATGTCTTGTACTCAAAGTGTTTATCACATCTTAATTCATTCATCTTGTAAGATGACAGATTTCCAACACTATAAGCGATGAATCTTAGGCGGTTACACTATAATATATTACTTTATATCAATAAAATAACAGTTACCTTACCTTTTCTTCTCTGTGTGGTGTCCGCCGGCTTATGATTGACAGATGAGCCAACCTGCAAAGTAAAGAATATTGGTGATCGATATGACGTTAGTGGATATAGGTAATATGATAGCTCTCTCTCTCTCGCTCTCGCTCTCTCTCTCTCTCTCTCTCTCTCTCTCTCTCTCTCTCTCTCTCTCTCTCTCTCTCTCTCTCTCTCTCTCTCTCTCTCTCTCTCTCTCTCTCTCCTTTGTACTCTCTCTCTCCTTTGTACTCTCTCTCTCTCTCTCTCTCTCTCTCTCCTTTGTACTCTCACTCCCTCTCTCTCTGTCTCTCTCCTTTGTACTCTCTCTCTCTCTCTCTCTCTCTCTCTCTCTCTCTCTCTCTCTCTCTCTCCTTCAAAATATTTGCTACCTTATGGAACAAATTATATATATTTTGTTCATATATATTTGAATAGCATGTTTAAATTGAATTATATCAGATACTTACATTATATTCATAAATTAGTTTCCACACATTTTTATATATATATATATATATATACTCAACCAAGATTGTATCCCTTAGTAAACACATCTCCTTGATATATTAACCCTAGACTCTCGAGGCTTCTACTAAAGCCCTCCTCAGATTACATTTAAGGTGAGATGGACGTATTTATTTGCTCATTTATATATTTTTACATATATATTTTGTTTAGCTTCCTCCCTAGACCTCCATCAAGCTTTATAAAAATACACCCAAGACCCTCTTTCAGGTTATATATGTACATTTTTCGATAGAAAAATGTCCCGGCCGAAGGCCTGTTCCTCTTAAATTACAGGCTCGCTATAGCTCACCAGGAAAAAATCGACACCTAAATGACACAAAAAGTCTTAACATTGACATAAAAATGGGGCAAACCGTCTTAAAATCGCCAACCCAATGAGCCGAACGTCACAAAATCTGAAAACTAATGGGGCTAAACACGAAGGAGAAGGGGGACTAGCAAAACGACCCCTCTTCCCTTAAGGTATATAGGCCGGGGGAGCAATGTGACGCCGGCTTGGCCCCTTGCCTTTCAAAAACTCCGACTCGGGGAAATAAGGTAATCTGAGGTGGATATTCGAAGTAGGGAGAGGGAGATTTGATGTTCACCTTCAGAAGACATATTTAGAAGGCGTGAATTTAGTTTGGTGGGTCTGATATGATCAAAGGTTGTAGCTCTTTCTGCGAGTTCATTTTCGTCTCATGTTTGTTATTAAGTTTTCGTAGCATATATCCAGTATATAGGAAGACATATCGTAGCATATATCCAGTATATAGGAAGACATATCGTAGCATATATCCAGTATATAGGAAGACATATCGTAGCATATATCCAGTATATAGGAAGACATATCGTAGCATATATCCAGTATATAGGAAGACATATCAAGAGGTACATTAGCCCACATAAGTTATGTTCCTCGTCGTGATCTTATACATGGAAATATAATGCGGATGATTGAATTACGAGTGTAGTTTCTAATGCAGTGGTTAATTACGAGTGTAGTTTCTAATGCAGTGGTTAATTCATCTGATTAGACAACTGATATTTAAAAGCAACCTCACTCACAGTTCACTCAAACTATTTTACTTTCACATATATGAGCACGACAAAGAACAGAGCTTATGTGGGCAACTGTACCTATTGGAAAACTTTGCGCTACGATATCCTGTGGTTCATTAGTAGCGCGTTCCACTCACAACCAAGAGGACCCACGTTCTCTTCCCGGACAGACGAGACAGATAGGCAAGTCTCCTAAAACATACCAATGAATAGGAACCTGGAGATTGAGGACATTTGTGACGTCCCATCTGGGGTGATGTGGTAAAGTATTCCGAGCTCTTGTGAATTCCTCTGAAAAAACTAACGCTTAATCAAAAATCATATTTTATATATTTATTGTACATTTGCGCTTGGTAAAATATTTGGAGATATTTGCGTCATTTAGTCGTGTGTTTAACCCTTTCACGTTTTTATGACGCAGAGGTTGCCAGATTAGCAATAATAAATAGAGTTCTCTCACTCTTATAATTACCTCTCCAAAATTAGTTTTCTGCCCACAGCTAACTCAAAGACAACTGCAGAGGTTGAAGTAACTAAACTAAAGGTTTCGAAATACCCCTGATGGTAACAAAGGCTTTAAAGTATCCCAAATTGGCTCAAAATTGCGTCAAGAACGTGAGAGGGTTAATATGAATATATATATATTTACACCAATATAGCGTCACATTGGTGGCGAAAATTGTCAGATAATTAAATATTTTCAAAATATTTGTGACTACGACACTCATAGACTTTGAGGATATTCAGTAATTTAGTGTTTATGTTAAATCTGCTTAAAGTGGCCAAAGAAAAAGGCAAGACCCCGCTCCACGTTAAGGGGAGATGGGCGTATTTATTTGCTCATTTATATATCTTTGTATCATTGTATTAGCTTCCTCTCTAGACCTCCATCAAGCTTAGAAAACACCCGCCCAAGACCTTCATTTGTGTTGTATTCTGGCTATCACAAGACGATTTTATTCAGTTTAGATGAAGTGTGTTGGGCTCAGAAGGTGCTTTAAGTTAGGTTTTCCATCTCGCTTCCTTGAGGTTCTTCCTAAGATAAATAGAATCGTCTAAAGCTGTCAAACATACAACGAAAAAGGAGGTCGAAATAGAAACAAGAGTAAACATTGCGCTTATTGACGTGTAATAATCAATTCACTCTTCACACTAGTAATTACCAATTGATTATCTCACATAAATGAAGACCAATTACATTACGGAGTTTATACAGTGTGTGTGTGTGTGTGTGTGTGTGTGTGTGTGTGTGTGTGTGTGTACTTACTCTAGTTGTATTGCGGGAGTGAGCATGCTCGTTATTTCCCGCCTCCTATATGTGTAGGTGTTATATGTATCGTTGGAATGGCTGTGGATGTGTGTGTAGTCTGTATTTTTAGCCAATTGGCGACATCGGAAACGAAGGCTTAGGGTGGATCTGTATGGTACCATTCTCACTATAGACGGTACCGTCTCGCCCGAAGGCTTAGGTAGCCATCAGCTTAGGTTAACCATATGATACCCATCTCGCCTTGTACCATTTTTGCCAACCCCAGATGGGACGTCACAACGTCGTCCACTTATTCCAGGTACCTATTTTACAGCTAGGTGAACTGAGGCTAACACATGAAAGGAGACAAGCCCAATTTGTCTCCGCCCGGCCGGGGGATTGAACCCCCGACCCCTCGTGTGTGAGACGAGAGCTCTACCTACTAGGCTACGGGCTGTGTGTGTGTGTGTGTGTGTGTGTGTGTGTGTGTGTGTGTGTGTGTGTGTGTGTGTGTGTGTGTGTGTGTGTGTGTGTGTGTGTGTGTGTGTGTGTGTGTGTGTGTGTGTGTGTGTGTGTGTGTGTGTGTGTGTGTGTGTGTGTGTGTGTGTGTGTGTGTGTGTGTCGATCAGGCTGTGTGTGTTTGAGAGAGAGAGAGAGTGTGTGTGTGTGTGAGTCGATCAGGCTGTGTGTGTGTGTGTGTGTGTGTGCAATGCACCTTAAACTGACAGGTATTTATCAACTAATATAGCGCACTAACTTGCACTCTTTTCAACCAAGTATTTCCCAGCTACCGAATTGCATAGCCTTGGTTACTCATGGCATTGATCACTCTTCCCTTGCAACCCCCCCCCCCCCTTCTTTGAGATGCAGATCCACACACCTCGCTAACAGAGAGAGGGAAAACACCTTCACTCGAATAACGATACCTGGACAACTTTTGTTTTATGAAACACTTTACATTGTCGATTTTTAAAACCATTTCACTACTGTTAATTACCTCCGCCAACGAAGTCGGAGGAGGTTACGTGTTTTCCTTCGTTTATCTGTCTGTGTGTCCTTTGTTCTGTAAAGAAGATATCTTAAAAGTTCGGGATCTAGCCTATCAGCTATTTAAGTTGGTGAAGTTAGGTTCCATTTCAATATATATAACTCCCTTACTTGTATTTTTATTTTGACTTATTTTAGTTTTTTCCCCATTCAGCTATTGTATACATTTTCTTGTCTATTTACCTTTCGATCTTATATGATTTCTCTAGTATATATTTATGCTCTCCCTCAACCTTTAATGATATAGCTACACTGTAATAAATTAAGGCTATAAAAGGGGCATATTGATAGTGATTTACATATCCATCCTTAAATTAGAATAGTAGATACATTTGAAAGGGTGAGTTATTATTGCTTACCCTTTCGAATACTCTTCTAATATAAGGATTGACATGTAATAAATAGCACGAAGGGTCTCGAAATTGGCAGAAATGGGGAAAAGGGTCTTAGAATCACGAAAATAATGGGGCAAACGTTTCAAAATCTCAAAACTAATAGGGCTAGACATGGTGGAGAGGGGGGTCCAGAGGGGAAAAGAAACCCCTCCTAAGCATTGTATATGGGGTATATACAATGCTTCATACCCATAACAATGTATTCCTCTTGTTGTTGTTGTTTTTTAGTTTTTTTCAATTTTCTTCATGTTTATATTTCCAGCTAAATTCATTAAAACCTGGATCATTATTTTTCCTTTTTTTTTATTTTAGCTAGGTGTCTTCATTCACTTTTATACAATTTGGTATTATTTTCCAATTTTCTTTATTTTGCTAGTTTCCTTCATTTGTGTTTATACAATTTGTTGTATATTTGTTTTGTTTTTTTATTTTAGCTAGATTCCTTTATTCAATTTTATACAATGTATTATTATGTTCTCTTTTTCTTTATTTTAGCTCGTTTCCTTCATGTTTTTATACAATGTGTTATTATTTATTCTGTTTTCTATGTTTTAGCTAGTTTCCTTTATTCACTTTTATACAATGTGTTATTATTTATTCTGTTTTCTATGTTTTAGCTAGTTTCCTTAATTTATACTTTCCTTTTATATTATTGTTACGCGTTTCCTTCATTCGCTTTTATACGATCTTCCTTTCTCGTCCCAACATTTCAGCTTTCATGTATTCCGTCTGTTGCTCAATTCTTTCCTCGCTTCTTGCTCGCTTCATCTCTCTCCCCACTAACTCAATTCCATATCTTTATTTCCACGGCCTCATCAATTCCCCCCTCTCTTACCTTCTGCCATCCATCCATCAATCCTCTCTCCCCTCTCTCTGTCTCTCCTTATTCCATCTCTCCTCCCAAACCAATCCATCTTTTTTTCCTTTTTATCCCAGGTTTTTCTTCGATATATATATATATATATATATATATTGAGTAGAATATCTGCGGGAGACCTAGGGCACCGCAATTTCCATAGTAGTATATATATACAGTATACAGTAGGCTATATATATATATATATATTTATTTTATTTTATTTATTTTATTAAGTTTGCTTCCTACACCTGTTAGTTTTCTTACCAGTGTTATGTGTTCATAGTGGTTTCAATATATTCTATGTTTATTCTTGTTCCATTTTCTAATTCTGTGTATCCCTTCTCATCTTACTCTTTTGTTTACTTATATGTTGTTCATGTCGGTAGTTTCGTCTATATATATTTTTCTTCCTACTCTATTGTTTCGTGTCAATACTTTGTTTGCTGATTCCTGTTTTCTTTGCATTTCATCATCTTGAATTTCTTCTTGACCTTGTTGTTGTATTTCTTCTCATTTATCATCCCTCTTCCAACTTTTTCCCTTCCTTTTCTTCCCTCATTTACACTTATATTTCTTTATTATTTATTTGTTTATCTCATTTATCATCCCTCGTTCACCTCTTTTCCTTCCCTCTCTTCCCTTATTTGCATATATATTTGCTGCCCATCCTTTCTTTCGTCTGAACACAGTTTCAATCCTTTATGCTGCATATTTAGCCCCATATTTAACCCTTTCAGTACCAGTGCCGCCCTTTTACTATATTCTGGCTACTATTAGAAGATTTTATTCAGCTCAAAATGGGCCTCCAGCAATTAACGTTTCGAACTATCTCACTTGACCCGTTTTACTACCACAGATCATTCCTAAACTGCACAACATTTTCTAAATATAGCTAGAATAAAATTTTAATTTACGTCCCCGGTACAGACGGGATTAAGCGGAATTCTGTCTACACTGAGCACAATAGTCTAGACTAAACTTTATTGAAAATCATTGTTTCTGATATACCGGTATATTATTTTATCTAACAAGTTTAGTTGCCTTTATAAGAACCCCAAATTATCCGTTTATATTGATCTTAGTAAATCTTTAAGGGGAGATTTGTGTTTATTTGTATTTATGTTTTCATGTATTTATTCATATATCATATTTAGTGTCCTCCCAAGACCTCCATCAAGCTTTAGAAAATACCCTTCAAGATATACTTGCACATTTTTCGGTGGAAATTTTTTCCATCCAAAAGCTGGTTCCTCCTAAATTAGGGTTCTGAAAGAGCGAGTACTACCCCTTTAATTCATCAAGTTATTGCAAGTGTTAAATTATGAAAGAGGGGGCCAGATAAATAGAAATTTTGCTCGTTACGGGGCCCCCACAGCTCACTATCAGCAGGAAAGGACGATCAATATTTCAAAGGCCAGGACAGCTAAAAAAAAAAAAAAAAATTTTTTGTTTTTGCTAGACCCCGTAATTTGTGAAGGGTTGAATTAGGTAGACTTTTATAGGGAGAATTCGACCTGCTCTTTCCATTGGCACTAGTTTGATTTTGGTCAGGGCTACGAATATGGTCCTAGGAAACGTTTAATGAGCTAAATTTGGAGGAAAGTCCTCGCCTGAGTGGTAAACTCATCTGTAAGATAACCGCAGTGATTGTGTTAATGGTGTTAATATTGTAGATAACCCATTTAGTACCAGGGACATTCTTTTCATCATATTCTGGCATCTATTAGATGATTTATTCAGCTTAGGAAGGACCTCTAGCAATATTAAGCCTTCAAATGAACTTAACCAACCCTTTTAACTACCACGGATCCTTCCTCAGCTGCATAATACCAACAGCTAGAAGAAAATATAGCACACGTCGCTGGTACTTAGGGGTTAATGACAAGTTAATTTGAAACCAGAAATACACTTTAAATAATGTATAAATGTAGAGAAAGACAGAAAGCATTCCAGGGATTCTAGGCTAATTAATACACGGCAAAAATTACAAGAAAAATTAAAAACACAAAGCGCACCTCTACCACCATGGAACACAGAGGAATAATAAGAAAGTAGGAGTAATCCGCGTGCTCTCTCTCTCTCTCTCTCTCTCTCTCTCTCTCTCTCTCTCTCTCTCTCTCTCTCTCTCTCTCTCTCTCTCTCTCTCTCTCTTCTCTCTTTCTCTCTCTCTCTCTCTCTCTCTCTTCTCTCTCTCTCTCTCTCTCTCTCTCTCTCTCTCTCTCTCTCTCTCTCTCTCTCTCTCTCTCTCTCTCTCTCTCTCTCTCTCTCTCTCTCTCTCTCTCTCTCTCTCTCTCTCTCTCTCTCTCTCTCTCTCAATTGATACGTTTAAGAAAAGACTGTAGGATCAACCCTGCACATTCCCTCACCTATGCTAAGCTATGGAATATAAACCCCATAAGAGGAGACCCACTTGATCTCTTCCTCATATGGTGTGTGTATTAATTCTGGCAACCTTTCTGAATTTATGCCTTTCTTTCTTTAATTCTGGCTAACATTAGACGATGTTATGCAGCGTAAAGCTGGCATCACACGACCACTTTTTCGTTCAACGTTTATCTTCTGGTCTGGCAGCTTCTGAGGTGAACATTTAACATATTTCTGCCACCTAAATGTATCTCGTATGATACCGGCTTAAGACGGACCTAAGTTACTCAGAGGGTTTTCTGAGATCGTATTTACCCCTTTGAGTCCTAGGGGTAGATCATAAGCTAAAGAACATTGTCTAACGGTAACCAGAACATATGGAAATTACGTCATGGTGCCAAAGGGGTTAAAACATGTTCTTCTATCTATCTATTTGCTCAGGCCCATTTTTTTTTTTTTTACTGGGGTGGCCGACTCAAGACAGAGCCCGAATAGGAAAAAAATATGTTCTTACCTAACTCTCCAGCTTCCTACCACCACCAGCGGCTTCACTCAGCTACCCAATATCCCTCTTTAAGAGGAGATGGCTAGTTTTTCTGAGCCCTCTTCTCCCTCATGCTTAGCCCCTTTAGTTTTCAGATTTGAAAATGTTCAGCCCATTAGTTTGGCGATTTTAAGACCTTCCGCACCTTTTATTTGTCAATATTATGACTTCGTGTTATTTAGGTGTCGATATTTTCCTGGCGAGCGATAGCAAACTTGTAATTTAATAGGAACCGGCCTTCGGCCGGTACATTTTACTATCGAAAAATGTACAAATACATTTTGAAAGAGGGTCCTGGGATTTATATTTTAAGTTTGATGAAGGTCTAGGGAGAAAACTAGAAAATATTAAATATATGAAGAAAAAAATCGACCAAAAAGTGAACTATCCCCCCTTAACCTTATACTGGCAGCATCAGAGATCTTCACTGAGCTCATCCGATGGTCACCCTATAGCCTTAAAATATACATGGCAATGACATATATTCAACATCCCTCCTATGACACGAATATAGCGATCATTCCGGGAACTGTGTTAAGGGGGTAGTACTTGGTTTTTGGGCTATATATTTATATATTAACATTTGTCTACCGAAAAATGTACACCTTTATCTTGAAAGGGGGTCTAGGGGGTGTTTTTCTAAGTTTGATAGAGGTCTAGCGAGGAAACTAAAATAATGTTTCTATTCTGAATATATAGAATAGAAATATTTTGCTAGTTTCCTCGCTAGACCTCTATCAAGATTAGAAAAACACCCCCTAGACCCCCTTTCAAGACAAATTTGTAAATTTTTCGGTAGACAAATTTCCCGGCTGAAGGCCGGTTCCTTATAAAATTAGAGGCTCGCTGTCGCTTGCCAGGAAAAAAATCGACACCTAAAGGGCACGAAAGGTCTTAATATTGACAACAAAATGAGGTGAAAGGCCTCAAAATCGCCAAACTAATGGAACGAACGTCTTAAAACCTCAAAAACTAATATGCCAAACATGAGGGAGAAGAGGGTCAAGAAAAAGCGAGTACTACCCCTTAAGGTAACTTTTACAATATATTCACAGTGTGGTTAGCAGTGACCGAGTGCAGGGCTACTTTCCAGGTAGTAATTGCGCCTTTAACTTAACCCTACTGTACCGCCGACGTATATTATATTTAATTTCAGCTGCATTTACACGATTTTATGAAGCTTACGAAGGATATATGGTAGCTAAAAGAATGGATTGAGACAGTCTGTAGTAATTTAATTAGTAGATGTCCTTCCTAAGATGAATATAATCGCCTAATAGTTGCCAGAATATAAATACGTCGCCGTTACAGTAGGGGTTAAGTGAGAGTATGATGGATTCATGGCTTACTTTCACATTTTCTACGATATTTTGCTCTCCTATACAATGGCGCGTTTTTCATTAAATTCTAGCTATTAATGGAAGATTGTATACCAAATAGGAATGATTTATGCGAATCAGCTTTTTATTAGATCGTTATTAACCCCATTTTTATTCCAAGATGATCTTCCTACGTTATATATACTGCCTAATGTTAACAAGAATAATCGTACACTCGGATGCCATAGTCTCTAGTCCACTCATAATAATTCGTGGACCTCCTATGTTTTTCTGTGTGTAATTATAACTATTTAGATTGATTTTGGGATAGAACTTGCTTTTCAATAAATAGTACATATAGTTTTGTAGTTGATGTATAGAAAGTTATATTCATAAATTCGTTTCCAGAGATATACTATTGTATTGATGTCTACCAGATGTTGATAAAGCTATGTAAACGTAGATCATTATTTTATCAACAGCTTGTGATCAATTGTAGGAGATGACATTTACATTTATCCTAAA
>CM064519.1:15788909-15811409 GCA_032716605.1 Paralithodes platypus | reverse complement strand
AAAGAGCGAGAGCGCGAGAGATAGAATAAAGATGGTAGATTAGTAAAAAGACAAGTACTTAAACAGTAATGCAACAACCAAACAACAACACACAATTTACAGACACATATACAGATCACAATGGAACGAACGAAAGAATCGAAAAAACACGAATAATTGCAAAAAATCCTTAACCCCTTCTGTACCGGCGACGTCTTTTATATTTTATGCTAGCTATATTTAGAGGATTTTGGACAGTTTAAGACGGATCTGTGGTAGTAAAACGGGTTAAGTGAGATAGCTCAAAGCCTGTTAATTGCTAGAGGTCCTTTTGAACGTGGATAAAATCTTCTAATAGGTGCCAAAATAAAGTTAAAAAGAACGGCGCCGGTACTGAAGGGGAGATTGGTCGTTTTTCTGGTCCCCCTTCTTCCTCATATTTACCTCCATTAGTTTTCAGATTGCATGACGTTTTTCCCATTAGTTTGGTAATTTTAAAACCTTTCGCCCCATTTCTGTGTCAATATCAAGACTTTTCGTTTCATTAAGGTGTTGAAATTTTCCTGGCGAGCAACAGCGAGCCTGTAATTTAACCCTTATTTAGCGGGCTAGGTGGTCTATTTGACCGTAGCACCCAGCGTTTTTTTTTTTACCCTAAATAGGGTTGTTTCCGTGCTAATTTTCAAGCCTAAATAAGACCCAGAGCGTAAAACAAGTATCTATCCCTGAAAGGGCATAAACAGAGCTTTCCAATGACACCCGAACCATCCTTGTACGACCACTGGTTCTCTTGCAACGATCGTGCAACACGAGTGCAAAAACCCTGAAATAAGGTAATTTCCTTACATAATTCCCTGTGTAGCGAGTGAGAAGAGGGGGAGGAAGTTAGAATACAGTTCAGTACACCCGCGGTGGTCGTGGGGAGCAGTCATAAGGTTACTACGCTCGTCCCACCGCTCAGCTCTCTCTCTCAGCAACATTACGTGCTGAAAATGGTGCTCGACAGATGTCGTGCACCGCCACATAGTCCAAATTGATTTCACTCGACATATGTCGCGCGCCGCCAATAAGGGGTTAAGGGAGGATGGTTCACTTTTTAGGCGTTTTTTGCATGTATTCATTATTTGTCTAGTTTCCTCCCTAGACCTCCATCAAATTTAAAAAAACATCCATTAGATCCCCCTTCTAGATTAATTTGTACATTTTTCTACCGAAAAATGTCCCGGCCGAAGGCTGGTTCTTCCAACATTACAGGCTCACTATCGTTCGCCAGGGAAAAAATCAACACCTAAATATCACGAAAGGTCTAAATATTGACGAAGAAATAGGGCGAAAGGTCTTAAAATCGACTAACGAATGTGGCAAACATCTTAACATCTGAACACTAATGGGGCTAAACATGAGGGAGAAAATGGTCCAGAAAACCGACCCATCCCCCCTTATGAAGAACCGGAATTCCTAGCACATTTAAAACCCCCTCCTTTACACCCTCTCTGCTATTACGCTCATTATCTTCGTCATTAACAGCTTCCGGAGTCATTAAATTCACTCGTTTGTTAGGCCAGGTTAAGAAAATTATAATTGTTATCCTTTTATTTATATATATACATTTGTTTTTTGTCCTGTCGGTGCTATTCATATATATATATATATATATATATATATATATATATATATATATATATTTATATATATATATATATATATATATATATATATATATATATATATATATACCGGTATATATTATATATACATACAATATTATTCCAGAGTAAGAAATTATATATTACATAATATTATACATTATACATTGGGTAAATATGACAGCAGCACCTACTATACTGTATATATGACAGCAGCACCTACTATACTGTAAATATGACAGCAGCACCTACTATACTGTAAATATGACAGCAGCACCTACTATACTGTAAATATGACAGCACCTACTATACTGTAAATATGACAGCAGCACCTACTATACTGTAAATATGACAGCAGCACCTACTATACTGTAAATATGACAGCAGCACCTACTATACTGTAAATATGACAGCAGCACCTACTATACTGTATATATTTGGTCTTGTTCCTACTTAAGAGAAGGTGTTTAGTTTGTTCCCTCGCCAGGACAAAAGCGATGCCTAAAAGACACGAAAAGTCTTAATATTGACAAAGAAATGGAGCGAAAGGTCATAAAATCGCCAAAATATTGGGCCGAACATCTTAAAATCTCAAAACAAACGAGGCTAAAGAAGAGGGAGAAGAGGGACCAGAAAAGCGACCCATTTCCCCTTAAAAGTGTATTCGCTTTCCTATACGAATTCAATATTGAAAGCTGAATAATTCCTCTCCAATATGAAGTTAGTATTGAAAGTTGAATCCCTCTTCAATCCCCCCGAGCCCTATCTCTCTCTTCCAGTCAGCCAAATGTGGGAGGGAGCCATGGTAAAGGGGGGTGGGCGTATTTATTTGTGCGGAATTTCGGTGTGAGTATCCAAGGTTCGAGTCCTTGGAGTACCACATGTATTCATTACTTTCATTGATTTCATTAGTTAGGTTTATTTGTAAATTTATTGGTGGGCTGGTGAAAACAAACATGAATATATTGTTATATTTGATTTATATTACTTTCCTCCATAGACTTCCATCAAGCTTAAAAGAATACCCCCCAGAACCCTCCTTCAAGATAAATTTGTACATTTTTCGAGGCCGGTTCCTCTTAAATTACAGGCTCGCTATCGCTCGCCAGGATATAATCGACACATAAATGACATGAAAATTCCTAAAATTGACAACGAAATTGGGTGAAAAGTCGTAAATTTGCCAAACTAATGGGTAGAACTTCTTAAAATCTGAAAACCAATGGGACTAAACATGAGGTAGAAGGGGGACCAGACAAGCGACCCATACCCCCTTAAGTCAGCGAGCATGATCAGCCGAGGTCGATTGGCTGCTCTCATTTGATTAGCTTTTGTCCGTATGTTGCTATAATAACTGAGGGTCGAGTCACACCAAACCAGGAACTAGACAAAATCCGACGCAAATTGTTCGATTAGTTACATCAGAGACTAACGACATGTAATACATAAATGTAAATACCATATTCAACGTTAATCAAACACGTGTAATAACTTCACATTATGAGCGAGCCTTTCACACTGCCACACCATATTAAAACAGACATCATCCGGTGTGGCAGTTTAAACGGCTGACCCAAAATGTAAGGTAATGCAACGGGTTATTCCATGTCGTTATAATGATTCTGATGTAACCGATCGAACAAATTTACGTCGGAATATGTCTGGTTCTGGAGTTGCTGTGACTCGATCCTTAGCCTCTTCAAACAGGTGACAATTTTTTATATTCTATTCTATTCGGGGGCAGGGGGCTAGGAATCCTCCCCTTGTAAAATTCACCTACTAGACGAGACAGAGTAGGGGTCGAGGGAACGCGAAAATGGTCCTGGACCATAAGAATCGGAACTTTAAATGTTGTTTCTGTTTGGGCTCTGCTTCGAGTCGTAAGTACCCGCAAGAACAACTGGTGTTTTTAATATCAAGTCTCAATTATGCAATGGCTGGTATTGTTTTGTCTTTTAAGATGAGAAAACTATTCGTCAGTACTATTACAAGTATTTAACCCCTTAATGATTATGACTCATTTAAATAATTTACTGTTGCTACTATTAAATAATCTTATACAGTTTAGGAAGAATATGTGGGATATAAAAGGGTAAAGACGGTCTCAAATCGATCCTTTGACTTCCAAAATCTTGCAATAAAAGTCAAAACAAAATTAAACTTAATGCGTCATAGAATACTGAGGGGGCTAATATGATATTCACTATGTATATTTTATCTGTTTCCTTAAGTGGTTTCTTTAATTAGAATTCATATATCTAGTTATGTTTATTTAATTATATATGATTGAGAAGTCATTCTTCTTATATTTGTTTTATATCTGGCAATCCATCAGTGGTATCCATTTTTCCATTCTTTCTTACATTCACTATTGTTCCTGGAGCAAGATGCTTTTAATTTCGTTTATTATTATTGTTTCCTTTGTTTGGTTTTGGCTACATATACTCATTAATTTATGTAATGCTTCCACCTAAGGATGAAGACTATTGACAGCCTGTAAGTCTAGTGAAACAATTAGTTCGTACATACTGTACATTAAAATATGACGCTATCAATGTGTTTTATATATAATATGCTCTCTGCGATTAAAAGAAAATTAATATACACAACAAAATATACTGTTTCCCCAATGTATTTTAATTGTAATCATTAGAGTCACTTATGTAATATTAGTACACAGGCTGCAACATTTGATATATAAATTGTAAGTATTGTATTTATTATTATTAATAGAACCTGTAACTCTCTTTTGGTGTCCCTATTACAGAATGGACATAGATTCCTTGGAGAAAGTACAACGGAGAATGTCAAAATAGATCCATTATATTAAAAATCTTCCATTTCAAGAAAGGTTGAACAAAATTAGGCTTACATTCGTTAGAGAGACGCAGAGTTATAGTGGGATATGATAGAGGTGTTCAAGTTTGTTAGTAGGATTAATAAATGGGGACATGAAAGATGTACTAAAGGTCAGTGATAGCGAAAAAACTCGAACACATTGTTTCAAATTAGATATATTTAGTTTCAGAAGAGATATAGGCAAATATTGGTTTGGTAACAGAGTTGTGGATATATGGAATAGGCTACTAAGTGCTATAGTGGGATCAAGAACGACAGGGAGCTTCAAAATGAAATTAGATAGGCATATGGACGAGATGGGTTGGGTGTGAAAGGGATCTGCCGTATGTGGGCCAATCGGCTCTCTGAAGACTCCCGTGTGTTTATGTTCTAAGGAGATAGCACTGAAGCAGTTAAGAAGTTCGTCCCTGTCATTTTACTTCCACCACTCAACACAACTTAAGGAGGAGGTAGTTGCTTTTTCTCCCTCATGTTTATTCTCGTTAGATTTGGGATTTTGATATGTTCGTTTCATTAGTTTGGCGATTTTAAGACCTTTCGCCTATTTCTTTGTCAATGTAAAGACCTTTCATGCCATTTAGATGTCGATTTTTTCCTGGCGAGCGCTGGCGAGCCTTTAATATAAGAGTAACCGGCCTTCGGCCGGAACATTTTTCTACCGAAAAATTTACAAATTTATCTTGAAAGGGGGTCTAGGGGTTGTTTTTTTAAGCTTGATGGAGGTCTAGGGAGGAAACTCAATAATAAATATATGAAATAATCGACCAAAAACTAACCACTACCCCCTTAACACAAGAACCCTCGCACGTTCCTTTAACAGCCCGACACTTATCTTCAGGACGTAAATACTTGATATCTGCAATTACCAGGGCCCCCTCTTATAGTGTGTCGGTAACAGCTCTAACATGCAATTGGTGGAGGGAGTGAGAGAGTGTGTGTGTGTTTGTGAGAGGGAGAGAGAGAAAGTGAGAGTGTGTGTGAGTGTGAGTGAGAGAGAGAGAGTGAGAGTGTGTGTGTGTGTGTGTGAAAATGAGAGAGAGAGAGAGAAATAAATATACGAGTCAAATTCTCTCTCTCTCTCTCTCTCTCTCTCTCTCTCTCTCTCTCTCTCTCTCATAAATACACTTACCCCACAGACCTTACTATCCGAGGTGATCGGGACATAGTAGATTCCCAAATAAAGAGAAATGGAAGATTAGGATAGCATAGCACCCTCCACTACCTACGGCATGTTATCGTAAAATGAAAATGTTAGAAATAATGACCCTTGCACATTTTGAAAATATTAAGGCGAGGCTGATGGACTGTTGAGGTTAAGGGGAGATGGGTCGTTTTTCTGGTCCCCTTTCTCCCTCGTGTTAAGCCCCATTTGTTTTGAGATTATAAGACGTTCGGCACATTAGTTTGGCGATTTTAGCACCTTTCGCCCCATTTCGTTGTCAATTTTAAGACCGTTCGTGCCATTTAGGTGTCAATTATTTCCTGTCGAGTGATAGCGAGCCTGACACTTTTAGAGGAATCGGCCTTCGGCCGGGAAATTTTTCTACCGAAAAATGTACAAATTTATCTTGAAGGGGGGTCTAGGGAGTGTTTTTCTAAGCTTGATAGAGGTCTAGCAAGGAAACTTAGAAATATAAGAATACATTAATTAATAGACCAAAATAAACAAACAAACAACAAACGGTCCGTCTCCCCTTAAGTATATCTCAAGTAGCAAAACTTGTCCACCATATATATACGAATTATAATAATAACACATTTTACTTCTACTTATATAAACTTAATAAACTTGTCCACCATATATATACGAATTATAATAATAACACATTTTACTTCTACTTATATAAACTTAATAAACTTGTCCACCATATATATACGAATTATAATAATAACACATTTTACCTCTACTTATATATCTCACACCTTTCTTCAATTATATATTTTGGTTAACATTTCCTTTTGTATTTGCTTAAGGGGGGTCACCGGCTTTTTTTTTACCTTTCTCTCCTTTTCTCTCTTTCTCTGGCTTGTATCCATTCGGCCCCATTCAGCCAACTGTTTTAAGACGTGTATCCCCATCCAGGTGCCGATTTCTTCCTGGCGAGCGATAGCGAGCCAGCATTGTTTGGAGAAATCCGGCTTCGCCGGAGACATTTTTCTATCGAGAAATTTACAAATTTAGCTTGGTGTCAAGACAAAAATATATATATGCTGGCTCGCTACCGCTCGTCAGGAAAATATTGACACCGATGGGGGTAAACGTCTTAAAACAAGAGGCTGAATTGGGCCGATTGGATACAAGCCAAAGAGAGGGGGAGAAAAAGAGAAACAAACAGTCTGTCTCCCCTTAAGTATCTCTCAAGTAGCAAAACTTGTCCACCATATATTATACGAAATATAATAATTATTCTTTGTTTAATACACATTTTACCTCTACTTCTATATCTCACACCTTTCATCTAGTATATGTTTTCCCTTTTTATTTATTTTTTATTATTTTTATTTATTCTGTTATTATTTTCATTATTTTTATTTACTTTATTATTATTTTTTTTTTTATTTTTATTATTTTTTTTATTTTTTTTTTTTTTTTTTTCATTATTTTTATTTACTTTATTATTATTTTTTTATTATTTTTATTTATTGTTATTATTTTCATTATTTTTATTTACTTTATTATTATTTTTTATTATTTTTATTATTTTTATTTATTCTGTTATTATTATTTTCATTATTTGTATTTACTTTATTATTATTTGTTATGATTTTTATTATCTTTATTTATTGTTATTATTATTTTCATTATTTTTATTTACTTTATTATTATTTTTTTATTATTTTTATTATTTTTTTTATTGTTATTATTATTTTCATTATTTTTATTTACTTTATTATTTTTTTTTTATTATTTTTATTATTTTTTTTATTCTGTTATTATTATTTTCATTATTTTTATTTACTTTATTATTATTTTTTATTATTTTTATATATTTTCCCCTTTGTATTTGTTTAATGCGTTAAGGTGTTTTATATATTTGCTTTGGCTTCTCTAATTCTTCTTCTTATTTCATGTTGCTTTGTCTTGCTCTCTCTTTCTTCTTGCACCTTCTTTGTAAATTAATCATCTCCGTGTCTATTCTAGCGACTATTTATGACGATTTTATACCGTACAGCTTAAGAAGGAAGGACCTCGGCCAAGAAACAAGTTAAGAAATGTGTTTAATTTATGACTTTAGCTCACACAGACCCTTTTTATACTTAAGGGGAGATGGGACGTTTTTCTGGTCCCCTCTCTTCCTCATGCTTAGCACCATTAGTTTTAAGATTTTAAGACATTCGACCCATTTCTTTGGCGATTTTAAGATCTTTCGTCCCATTTCTTGGTCAATATTAAGATTTTTCGTGTCATTTAGGTGTCGATTCATTCCTAGCGAGCGATAGCGAACCTGTAATTTAAGAGATCCCGGCCTTCGGCCGAGACATTTTTCTATCGAAAAGTGTACAAATTTATCTTGAAGGAGGGTTGGGGGGGGGGGGGGGGGAGTATGCTTGATGGAGGTCTAGAGAGGAAACTAAAACATATATAAAAGATATATAATGGTGCATATAAATACGTTCATCTCCCCATAATAGAAACATGTAAACATGTAAACGTGGTATACTGAATACACTAACAAGGTCAATATCATTATATGCTGTGTCTCTCGCAGCTTGCTCACCTACGATAACTATTACGTACCAACAAGATGGTAAACAAACACGAGCGTTTATCCAAGAAGATCCCCTTATCAAGCTTCCTCTATAAGGATACCAGGACTCCATCACCTGATTAAATAAATAGTATTATCTTATTTTTAATATATTTATTTTAATATATGCAGCATAAGTATTCACAGTTAAATTCTAAACACTTGCAAAAGGTTTTAAATCTGGTTTGTATTTTTCTTGTAAACTAGTAAACAAACAGAAAGAGGCGAAAGCTAAATTTCGATATATATATATATATACGTATTATATATATATATACGGTATATATAATTATTATATATATATATATATATATATATATATATATATATATATATATATAGAGAGAGAGAGAGAGAGAGAGAGAGAGAGAGAGAGAGAGCGAGAAAAAACCCAATAACAAAGGGAATTAGCCACCGTGAATGAGAGTATCAAGAGAAAATAAAATATTGGATTACGACACAAAGCAGACTCCCCCCCACCCCCGGCAGAAAAAATAAAATAAAAATAAAATAAAACTGGCATTCAAACATCATAATTACGTTAGTTAATGACCTTCCTAAATACCTGTGAATTACTGTAATGCCTCGCCCGACGTAAATAGTCTCCGTGTAATTTACCGGAGTTTACAAGGAGCGTGTTTTATTGTTATTTAATTAATGGGAGATGTTGCTTTTTGTCTTTCTCTCTTTCTTTATTGATTTATTTACTTATTTATTTATTTATGTTTTTCTTTCTTTCATTCTTTCTTTTTCTTTATTTCTTTCTCTTTTTCCAGTTTCCTCCCTAGACCTCCATCAAGCTTAAACAATACTCTCAAGACCTCCTTTCGAATCAAAATTGTGCATGTTTCGGTAGAAAAATGCCCTGGCCAAAGGCCGATTCCTCCAAAATTGCATGCTCGCTTTCGCTCGCCAAGAAAAAATTGAAACTCGCCAAGACAAAATCGAAACCTAAATAGCTCGAAAGGTCTTAAAATCCCCAAACGTAAAATATCAAAACTAACAGAGCTAAACATGAGGGAGAAGTGGAAATATAACAGCATAATTACGTTAGTTAATGTCCTTCCTAAATACCTGTGAATTACGGTGATGCCTCGCCCGACATAAATAGTTTCCGTTTATTTTACCACAGTTTACAAGAGCGTATTTTACAACAACTTATCTGGCTAATTTGGATCTAGCGGTTATTTAATTAATGAAATTCCTTTCTTTCTTTCTATATTAATTTATCTATTTACTTATCTTTATATTTGTTTTCTTTCTGTTTCCAGTTTCCTCACTAGACCTCCATCATGCTTAAACAAATGCTCCCAAGACCCCCTTTCAAATTAAATTTGTGCATTTTTCGGTAGAAAAATTTACAAATTTATCTCGGTGGGCTTGGGGGTGCTACTTTAAGGGGGGTGACCTGTTTTTGTTCTGTCCTTTTCTATCTTTCTCTGGCTTGTATCAATTTGGCCCCATTCAGCCTACTGTTTTAAGACGTTTATCCCCATCCAGGTGTCAATTTTGTACTGGTGAGCGGTAGCGAGCCAGCATATTTTTTATTTTTGTTTGACAGCAGGCTAAATTTGTACATTTTTCGATAGAAAAATGTCTCCGGCGAAGCCGGATTTCTTCATAAAATGCTGGCTCGCTATCGCTCGCCAGGAAGAAATCGACACCTAGATGGGGATAAACGTCTTAAAATAGTTGGCTGAATGGGGCCGAATGGATACAAGCCAGAGAATTAGAGAAAAGGACAGAAATGACAAAAAGCAGGTCACCCCCCTTAAGTTTGATAAAGGTCTAATAAACAAATATAAAAATAAGAAATCAAAATAAACAAAATATATAATACAAATAATGAAAACCTGGATAACCTAAATGTGTGGCACCGTGTTCCTCTAATAATGGACTCTGGCTTATCCTCTGTCTGTGTCTGTGGCTGCTTAGGTAGTGGTGTATGGTCGCCAGCTTACTAAGGACGACCAGGACAGAGACACAGTTGGGGGGGGGGGGGGGGGTTGTTTCTTAGAGTTACGTTCGTTCTGTTTTCGTTCGATGTCAATTCAAAAGGAGAACATCTATTTGTTGGTGTAATCTATCCTAATCGAGCCTAAACCTGCCAAATGAAGCCTAATCAAACATGGCTAAACATAATGTTAAGGGTTGAATACACAGAGTCATATACATTAATGTTAGGGGTTGAATACACAGAGGCATATACATTAATGTTAGGGGTTGAATACACAGAGGCATATACATTAATGTTAAGGGTTGAATACACAGGCATATACATTAATGTTAAGGGTTGAATACAGAGGCATATACATTAATGTTAAGGGTTGAATACACAGAGGCATATACATTAATGTTAGGGGTTGAATACACAGAGGCATATACATTAATGTTAGGGGTTGAATACACAGAGGCATATACATTAATGTTAAGGGTTGAATACACAGAGGCATATACATTAATGTTAGGGGTTGAATACACAGAGGCATATACATTAATGTTAGGGGTTGAATACACAGGCATATACATTAATGTTAAGGGTTGAATACAGAGGCATATACATTAATGTTAAGGGTTGAATACACAGAGGCATATACATTAATGTTAGGGGTTGAATACACAGAGGCATATACATTAATGTTAAGGGTTGAATACACAGAGGCATATACATTAATGTTAGGGGTTGAATACACAGAGGCATATACATTAATGTTAAGGGTTGAATACACAGAGGCATATACATTAATGTTAGGGGTTGAATACACAGAGGCATATACATTAATGTTAAGGGTTGAATACACAGAGGCATATACATTAATGTTAAGGGTTGAATACACAGAGGCATATACATTAATGTTAAGGGTTGAATACACAGAGGCATATACATTAATTCAGTGTGTGTAGTTTGTGTGTATGCTTGTAAGGATGTGTTTTCTAGTTGGTTGGATTTTTTTTTAGTAAGTGTGTGTGTTTTTGTAGGTCTGTGTGTGTGTTTGTAGCTTTGTGTGTGTGCGTATGTGTGTGTGTGGGGGGGGGGGGGGGGCTGAAAGAATTGGGAAGCATGCTAAACTGAGCGAATAAGAGGTACATTATTAAGGGGAGATTTCCACTTGAGAGATTTTTTTGTTGACCCCTTTCTCCCTCATGTTTAGCCCAATTGCTTTTGATATTATAAAACGTTCGCCCCGTTAGTTTGGCGATTTTAAGAACTTTCACTCCATTTTAAGACCTTTCGTGCCATTCAGGTGTCGATTTTATCCTGGCGAGCGATAGCGAGCCTGTCATTTAAGAGGAAACGGCCTCCGGCCGGGACATTTTTCTACCGAAAAATTTACAAATTTATCTTGAAAGGGACTCAAGGGGTGTAATTTTAAGCTTGATGGAGGCCTAGGGAACAAACTAAATACCTCCCCTTAAGCATATCTTGTCCTCATTTCCCTTCGCTTCCTTTTCTCCCACATCATATCGCTCTGTAATACGTCCAGCAGCTTGGATCCTTCCATAGGGAGAGTCATTAAGGCTGAAGGGGCACGCGAACAACCCACCATCATGTACTGCATATATTGAAAGTCTCTTGAAGGGGGGATGGTGCACTTTTTGGGCGATTGTTGCATGTATTCATTATTTTTCTAGTTTCCTCCCTAGGCCGATTCTTTCAACATTACAGGCTCACTATCGTTCGCCAGGGAAAAAATCGACACCTAATTAGCACGAAAGGTCTAAATATTGACCACGAACTGGGGCGAAAGGTCTTAAAATTGACTACCTAATGGGGCTAAACATGAGGGAGAAAGTGGTCCAGAAAACCGGCTGGGTTGGGTTGGGGATGGGTTGTTTTTCTGGTCCCCTTCTTCCTAATGTTTAGTCCTATTAGTTATCAGATCATATGACGTTCGGTCCATTAACAGGGCTAATCATACGGGAAAAAGGGGGTCCAGGAAAAACAAAAACCTCCTCTTAAATACACCAAATATATTTGCCGCTTAGAAGCTGCTGGTCTCTCCTGGGATTGAATAATATGAGTGTACTGTATTTCGTACTGTATTTTGTATTTTATTTTATTTTTTATTTTCCCTTAAGTCAAGTTCGAAAGCAATGAGAAAACTGCTAATTTAAGTAGTAAGCTATTAATTAAAGTTAATTATATTTCCTTCGAGTATATATACTGCATATTATTATCTTCCTTTTGTTGTCATTAATGTTAAGGTTAGGTTAAGTCACGTCTGAAAGAAATGAGAGAACAGCTGATTATAAGTGGTAATCTAATCACTAAAGTGTACTGCATTTCTTCCGAGTATATATTATCTCGGTTTCCTTTCTGTGTCGTGAGTGTTAAGTTTTGGATAAAGTTATGTCCGAAAGTAATGAGAGAACAGCTAATTATATGAAGTAGTAAGCTCTCCTGGAAAGAAATATTTGGTGATTCAGTCTTTATCGTAAATTATTTACTACGTAACATCGTTTAATGTTAGCGAGAATAGAATGAAATGTCCTCGGTTCCTGAAAGGGTTAATTGTGAATCCATCGCTGACGTGTTACAATTAACTTATTTAATAGGGAAAAAAAAATCTCACTATGTGTATGAAGGAGACGAACGGCATGTGTATTTCATTGGTCCCTTACTTCCAGGTGTTTATTTTGTTTATTTGTTATTTTTTTTATTCAACACAGCTTCACATTTGTTATTTTTACTAACTCCCCAATGTAAGCCTTACTAAAGCATGTTTGTCTCGAAACAAATAAAATATGTAGAACTACCGATATTTCAATATGTAGAACTACCGATATTTCAATTTGAAAGCGAGACTACGAAAATCTACAGCAGGCCCTTATAAAGGACGACCCTCTCTCTCACAATACCCTTTACTAAATCAATAGTAATTCCCTTATACTTTGTTCGTTGCGGTATAGACAGCCCACTGCCTACAGGTTCAGAAATATAGACAATAGTGACAGTGGCTCGACATGCGTTCCAACAATATGTGTTCTAAGGATAGGAAGTTGGTCTTTCCCAGTGAAAATATTAGAGTTTTCTTTATCATGTTTGTTGAGGGATACCAAAGTGAAAAATAATAGCTCGTTTTCTCTTTCACTCTACTCATTAGGAAAGTTAGTGATTTTTAAATATTTTTCCCGATTCTTAGACAATATCCCCGGTTTGTTTACAACTCAGAGTCAAAATCGAAAGTGAAAATACCTCTGGACCATTATTGAATTGGAGTTTTATAATCGACTTTTAATTGAGTTTTATCTTGACTTTTGGATCTCGCGCCAACGATAAAAAACAACCAAATATATATCAATTATAAGTTTGTAATTTTATAAGAATATATAATTAACTTGTTCTTACCAAACCATCTCTTCGTTTTAATACAATCGTGATCAAAAGGCTTGCGCTTCACCAGATTTCTTTTGTCCATATCAATCTCATCTGGAAAAATATAGATACACTTTCTGTGATTATACAATCATGTTAATAAATCACGTGTCATAATCTCCTTAAGGGGGTACTAGTGCTCGGTTTTTCTGGACCCCCTTCTCCCTCATGTTTAGCATAATAGTTTTAGGATTTAAAGACGTTCGTTCCGTTAGTTTGGCGATTTTGAGACCTTTCGCCTTATTTCTTTGTCAATATTAAGAAGTTGCGTGCCATTTAGGTGTCGATTTTTTTCCTGGGCGAGCGAAAGCGAGCCTGTAATTTCAGAATATACCGAAAAATTTACTAATTAATCTTTTTTAAGCTTGATGGAGGTCTAGCGAATAAATCAATAAATATATACAGTAGACCTAAAACCAAGCACTACCCCCTTAACAAGAGGCATCCTTGTTACTGTCAACAACCTGTCTTGCTATGATATTAAGGGGAGATATCCACTTGAGGGATTTTTTTCTTGACTCCTTTCTCCCTCATGTTTAGCCCCATTGCTTTTCTAATTTTAAGACGTTCGCCCCATTATTTTGACGATTTTAAGAACTTTCGACCCATTTCTGTCAATTTTAAGACCTTTCGTGCCATTTAGGTGTCGATTTTATCCTGGCGAGCGATAGCGAGCCTGTTATTTAAGAGGAACCGGCTTTCAGCCGGGACATTTTTCTACCGAAAAATGTACAAATTTATCTTGAAAGGGGCTCAAGGGGGTGTAATTTCAAGCTTGATGGAAGTCTAGGAAACACACTAAAAACCTCCCCTTAATACATTTAGACAAATAAACAGAATGAATAATGAACACCGCGTGAGGAGGAGCCCTTTACAATATTCATAACTTTTCGCATATAGCTCCACCAGTCTTGTTATGCCAGAAAATTAAGTCTGTAATGTATTGCTGTGCCTTGATTGGCCATCGTTAAAGAATCTTTTATTCTAAACATAAACTTTAATTTCTGAATATATTAGTAAATATTATTATATAATGTATTATTTTGCATATTCATTTCCCTATGTATTATAATGCTTACAATTGATACAACATATACCATGAATCGTCAGGCCAAAGCCTCGAGTTGCATGTTCTGTTGTGCATGTAGATTAAAACATGTTGGTGAAACTTATAATTTATGAAATGACCTTGAACCTTGATTCGCTCGTGGCTTCTTATTATCATGCTGGCGCCTGAGATTACGTTGTTTGTGTTGGTCACATTATGATAAATTGTTTTCCACAAGATTAGTATGACAGAACAGCCTTTAAAATATCAAGACTTCGAAACTATATATACATTAATGGTAAATATGATAAAATAGTTTTCATATTTGTTTTCAATTTTCTGTATTTTTGTTTGTTTTTATTTATTTTTGTTAAGACTGGTGGTTATCATAGATTTACCCATTTTTTGTCCAAAGCGAAATCACCTGGCCCGAAGTCTTACATTTTAGGATGTTTACTCTGAGTGCCCTACAAAAAGTGATTACTTATGATAGGTAAAGTGGAGTATAATTTGAATATTGTACAGAATGTCGGATGCTTTGCTACGTTGAGGGGACTGTATGAGAATATATTTAGCTTGTTTTTATTTTTATTTTTTATTTATTTTTTTTCATTTTATCAGTGAAAGATCAACAAATATCTCTGGGAAGAACTAACAGAACTATTCAAGAAGTTCCATTATATTGGAACCTTTGCAAAGTTTCTATATTTGCAAAGCTGTCATATATAACTCCAAATTTCCAAATTTGCCTTTTCAAAGATATTATCATAAATTTAGTAAACTTGCAATGTGCCCATAAATGGCAAAATTACAAAGTTGCTTTAATTCAAAATGTTACATATCACACAAATTGGATACAAGGCAATTTTATAAAGTTACTATGTATGGACCCCTCCAACGTAGCTAACTACAGACTGGAAAAGTATGGCACATTTATATAGCTGCCGATGTAATACTAGTTCCATAAAGGATATTCTAAAGTTGGAATTTTCCTAAAATTGTACAACGTTGTACGTAAGTTCCCGTACACGATAACTTTCCAATACAGTATTGTCATTTTTGCAAAGGTCTTATATTAATTTTTGGAATACCTAAAAAACTCATGCGCCACTCCAGATTTCTTTATCAAGTATTATGTGTTGTACACCAACCAACTTCACTTCTAAACTCAATTAATGAAATCAACAAATACATGTGGCACTCCGTGGACTCGAACCCAGGATACTCACATCGAAATTCCGCGCACTATACCAGTTTCAGGTGGACAAAATAATTACGTTTTCTGTTATTATATAGACACGTTATAAAGTTACGTCATTGTTCCTCAGAATTGTATATTTGTTACTTTCAACAACCTTTCTTGCAATAACAGAGAATTAAGGGGAGACTGACCGTTTGTCTGGTCTATTTTTTAATGTATTAATATATATTTTTTTTAGTTTCCTCCCTAGACCTCCATCAAGCTTGGAAAAACACCCCCTAGACCCCCTTCAAGATAAATTTGTAAATTTTTCGGTAGAAAAATGTACCGGCCTAAGGCCGGTTCCTCTTAAAATTGCAGGCTCACTATCGCTCGCCAGGAAATAATAGACACCTAAATGACACCAAAGGTCTTAAAATTGACAACGAAATGGGGCGAAAAGTGTTAAAATCGCCAAACTAATGGGCCAAACGTGTTATAATCTCAAAACTAATGGGGCTAAGCACTCGGGAGAAGGGGGTCCAGAAAAACGGTCTGCCTCCCCTTAACCTTTGCATTGTATCGCTATGTCTTTCTACTCATTCGTCAAATAGTCACATATGATATACAAATAATATGTGCTGTACTTCCTGTATAGGCTGTGATTATATATATATTTTTTCTTTCTATGTGATTGAGGGAGGCAAAAGGCAGAACTGCCTATAGCGAGTGCCTCCCCCATAGTTGAAAGAGTGACAGGACCTAAATCAAGGGATGTTCGAGCCAAAATGCCTGGACACACGGAGTTTGAAGCAATTTAAGTCATAGGAAGAGGGAAAGACTGATTCTGGGAGAGAGTTCCAGAGCTCAGCTGTTGAGTAGAAGAAAGTTTGAGAGTAACGTTTCACTCTTGGGTTGGAGAGTTGCACAGAGTAGGGGTGGGATTGAGTTGCAAGACGGGTACCACGTGCCCTACGTAAAAGAGGTGGTATACACTGGGAAAGCTCCGAGGAACACTGAGTAGCGATAGAATAGCGAGAGAGATGCAACATTGCGGCGGACAGAGAGAGATTGCAGAGAGTTAGTGAGTGGATGGGAGTTAATGATACGAAAGGCCTTCCTTTCAACTTTGTCTAGGAGAGCGCTGTGAGAGGACCCTCCCCACACATGTGAACAATACTCAATACAAGGACGCACTATGCCCCTGTAGAGAGCAAGAAGCTGTGCAGGGGAAAAGAACCCCCTAAGGCGGTTGAGTCTGTGTGTGAATCTGTGTTTTGTTTGTGTGTGTTCGTTGTTTTATGTTGCGTTTTGTGTTTTCCCTGTTCTTGCTCTGTCTTGAGTCGTATATATTTACGTTTTCGTTTTAATTTGTTACGGTTCTCCTTGCACTTACCATGAACAAACAACCCAAAGTTAGGGGTTCCATGTTCTATTATGCATACAGATTATAACTTGCCGGGGTAATTTAAAATTCATGAAGTAACATTAAACCATGATCCGCTTGTGGCAACTTATAATAGATATAGCACCCTAGATTACATTGTTTTGGTTGAGGGCTGAGCCATAAAGTATTATGCTCAAGGATACAGGGCTCGAAACAATGTTCCAAGACTATATCCAATTCTATCGTCTTAAAAGCCCACTGGCAGTAAATTTAAATACCAGTTGAGTTACCGCAATTGTACATTCTGACACTAGTCCTGAATTAATGTTATCCCAGATTCATTAGAATTTTCGATTTCATGATTTAGCTAATATATGCATTGCAGAAGCTCGTTCATGATGCTCGAGGGCTCTAAATGAGACCAAAATTTAAAATGTGCGTCTTGGAGTATAGTACTCTTCCCTTTATGACAACTTCCTAAGCTGTTTCAATTACCTTGCAGCTACCAATGACAACATTTAAAATTTTCCTTAATCACACAGTTGCCACATACATCAAACTTTATCATTTTGATTACCTTGAAAATATTGGCCTAACAACAGTGTTACCGGGCATTTTGATAGTCGAGAAAAAAACACACATTTTATAAATGTACGATATTTATATTACTCAATTCCATACTCGACTTATAACAAATAGCCGAGAGAGAGAGAGAGAGAGAGAGAGAGAGAGAGAGAGAGAGAGAGAGAGAGAGAGAGAGAGAGTTTGAGTTTGAGGGGGGGGGGGGTAAAGTGAGCCTATTCTGATAGGAGCATAGATAGTGTTATTCCTAGGAGAGTATGTGAGAGAGGCAGCAACAGTGAAAGGAAGCAAGACAATAAAGGTTGGGAGGATCGGTGAGAGGCTCTTCTATGGAGGCGTAATTCAGAGGGAGAGTTGCATAGGCCTACACAAATATACTCGCCACACAGATATTTCGATCCCAGCGAGGTGTTCAGGACTTAAAGGAAGATGGGCCGTTTTTTTTGGTCTTTAATTCTATTTATTCCTATATTTCTTAGTTTCCTGGCTAGGCCTCCATCAAGCTTAGACAATCACCCTTAGATCCCTCTTCAAGATAAATGTGTAAATTTTTCGTTAGAAAAATGTCCCGGCCGAAGGCTGATTCCTCCTAAAATGTCAGGCTCGCTATCGCTCGTCAGGAAAAAATCGACTCCTAAATGGCACGAAAGATCTTAAAATTGACAACGAAATGGGGCGATAGGTGATAAAATCGTCAAAATAATGGGCCGAACGTCTTATAATCTCAAAGCAATTGGGGCTTAACACGAGGGAGAAAGGGGACCAGAAAAACGGCCCATCTCCCCTTAATACAGAGAATGTACATACACTTACCGAGATATATTTTCCCCACAAATATCACAATCCTTGCGAAGCCCTCAGGGATTACTTTAGAGCTTCAGAGAGAGAGAGGCTTACATACACCTACATATAGATGATATACTCTCCACACAGATATTACGGTCATGTCGAGGTGGTCAGGATTGTATTGAGAGAGAGCCTTAATTGCATAGATTTACTCATCACACATTTCTTACCATCCCAGCGAGGTGGTCAGGACGGGGAGATGATTCACTTTTTGGGCGATTTTTGCATGTATTAATTATTTTTCTAGTTTCCTCCCTAGACCTCTATCAAATTAAAAACAATATCCGTTAGATCCTCCTTCTAGATTAATTTGTACATTTTTCGTTAAAAAATATGTCCCGGCCAAAGGCCGGTTCTTCCAACATTACAGGCTCACTATCGTTCGCCAGGGAAAAAATTGACACCTAAGTAGCACGAAAGGTCTAAACATTGACGAAGAAATGGGGTGAAAGGTCCTAAAATCGACTAACTAATGGGGCAACCATCTTAAGATCTGAAAACTAATGGGGCTAAACATGAGGGAGACAGTGGTCCAGAAAACCGGCCCATCATCCCTTAAAGTCGAAATAAAAGTCCTCATATAATGGTAATTGAATGAAGAGAATAATCAGTCCGAAGATTCTCTTCACCCATTCCCTCATACAGTTGTACGGTCGCGCTACTAAGTCATGTCCCAGCTGTCATTACGTTTGGCTTGCTCTGTGCTGTATTAATGTCTGTCAGATGTTGGATAGGTTGGGTAAGTGTAGGAACATGTTTGTATATTTCACTCGATATGAAGAAATGAAGCCTAGATATTGCTGATACCAATTATTGATCAAAACATACTTGGTGCCGAGACATCACTTATTAGCGCGACTGTACAACGAAAACAAAACTAAATACATATACACACCATGTGAGGAGGAACACATTCTTGACAACGTTTCGCATATAGCGTCATCAAGCCAAAATGTTATACCTTTGCAAGTTTTGTTTACACCTGAAGCAGTCTATAGAAACGTATATATGGAAAGCAAGCTGCAACTTCACTATTTTTTCTATATTCTTCTCACGAGTTCTCTGCAGCCAAACATATACTATTATGAGAACAAGCGAAGGGTAATCTGTATGCTGAGAACATGGTAAATGTGAGCAGGAAAATGTAAACAAATCTGGTATGATGTGAAAATAAAGGGATGAGAGAGAGAGAGAGAGAGAGAGAGAGAGAGAGAGAGAGAGAGAGAGAGAGAGAGAGAGAGAGAGAGAGAGAGAGAGAGAGAGAGTAGGAGGGTGGAGACTAAGGGGATATAATTACGATGAGAAGAGTAAATAACAAAGTGCAAAATATGGCCGTGTGTGGTATGCGGCATAAATAGCATGAGAGAGAAGATAAAGGAACGAACGGGATAGATCACGTAACGGGAAACCAGAATGATATGCACAAACAATTATAAAGTACTACATGATTAAGGGGAGGTATTTAGTTTGTTCCCTAGACCTCCATCAAGCTTAAAATTACACCCCCTTGAGTCCCTTTCAAGATAAATTTGTAAATTTTTCGGTAGAAAATTTCCGGCCGAAGGCCGGTTCCTCTTAAATTACAGGCTCGCTATCGCTCGCCAGGATAAAATCGACACCTGAATTTCACGAAAGGTCTTAATATGGGGTGAAAGTTCTTACAATCGCTAAACTAATGGTGAAAACGTTTTATATCAAAAGCAATGGGGCTAAGGAAACTGAGTGGAGATCAAGAAAAAATCCCTCAAGTGGAGATCTCCTCTTAAACACAAAAGTAAAAGGAAAACTATTGACAGGGAGAAAAGTGAGTACAAATAATGCTAATATAACCGAATGAGATTGCGAAGCTTTAACAAAAATAATGATAGGGCAAGCTAAAATAACCCTAAACATGTATAATTATCGTACTAGTCCTTGCCCAACTACTCCCGCACATCAGGTTGCCCGAGAATAGCCGACTGCGGATCCCCAATATTCTGTACTGAGCTTATGATAAAAACCTGTTGGATAAATGAATACAATGGAAGAAGCAGGATCGAAGGAGAGCAAGATGGCCAAAAGAGCGTATTATTGGTAAGAGGAAGTGAGAGGATATCGAGTGGGGCAGCCACACACACACACACACACACACACACACCACACACAACACACACCCACACACACACACACACACACACAACCACACACAAACACACACACACACACACACCTTCCCAACACATACACACACACACACACCCTCCACACATACACACACACACACACACACACACACACACACACACACACACACACACACACACACCCCACACACACACACACACACACACCACACACCACACACACACACACACCACACACACACACCCACACACACACACACACACATATACCACACCGCATCACACACACACACACACACACACACATACCACACACAAACACACAC
This sequence comes from Paralithodes platypus, assembly GCA_032716605.1. Classification (NCBI taxonomy): domain Eukaryota; kingdom Metazoa; phylum Arthropoda; class Malacostraca; order Decapoda; family Lithodidae; genus Paralithodes; species Paralithodes platypus. Next base: position 15,790,307 of record CM064519.1, on the reverse strand, counting down.
ACACACACACACACACACACACACAGTCAGAGAGAGAGAGAGAGAGAGAGAGAGAGAGCGAGAGAGAGAGAGAGAAAGAGAAGAGAGAGAGAGAGAGAGAGAGAGAGAGAGAGAGAGAGAGAGAGAGAGAGAGAGAGAGAGAGAGAGAGACGGTGAGGAAGAAGAAAATGAAGACGAATACTAATAAGGAAACACATGTGACGATGGAAAATACGACGACTTAGAAGAAGAAGAAGAAGATACGTACAAAATTGAATGAATGGATGAAAGAGACCGAGAATGTCATATTGTAAAAATCATAAGTGAAGAGAAAACTAATATTAAGAAATAACAATATAAAGTACGAATAGGAAGAAGAGAGAGAATATTAAGTGTGTGTGCGCAATACAGGGATAAAGGGCTCAGGAGGATGGGATATAGATGGAAACACCCACTCAGAAAACGGGATGCCAACAGAAAGACGCGGAGAAAATGGGAAGGCAAAAGGAAGTTACTTGAAGGAATGGAATACAGTATATTTGATAACGGAATAAAGAGAAAAAGAGGTTGGGAAATTGAATTGGTAAGGAAAGGAAGAAGTTTGCAATGTAGAATACAAAGCGAAAGGAATAGATAATATTTAGAGTAAAACCTCAATGAATGAAATGGACATCCTATGAAAAATATATATTAGGTAGAATAAATATTAATAATAGAAATAACTAGATAAAAATCATTACTGGTCACATTATATACTATATATATATATATATATATATATATATATACTGTATAATTATATATTCTTCTACCTCACGATATGCCTCTCCCTCTCTGTCCTTCCACCTCACTCTTGTACACTCTCTTAGTCATTCTCTCGCTTTCCATACGTTCCACATAGCCGAACCATCTCAAGGTGTTCTTTTCACTTTCCAGCACATCCACACCACACCGCTCTCTTACTTCCTCAATTGTTTGTCTATCCCTTCATGTAACTCCACATGCACTTCTCAAGTAACTAATGTTTACTCCTCTCACTCTTGATTTGTGCCTCTCCAACAACGTCCATGCTTCGCCCTCGTATGTCAATGTAGGGATTACCACACTATCATGAAATGACTTCCTTACTTCCATGATGACCACCCTATTCCTTGTCACTGCTCTCAGCGTTCATATAACCCTCTTCCCTTGTTGCACCCTCTCCCGCACTTCATCCTCCATACTCCCATCTTTACTCATCACACTGCCCAAATATTTAATGAGCCGACATTCTCCATAAGCTGACCATTCAATTTCACCTCACACTCTGTGACTGCACCCCTTTCAAAGATCATAACCTTACTCTTCCCCTCATTTACCTGCTGGTTCCGTTTCTCACACACGGTTCCAAACATATGTACCAGACCCTGTAACTCCCAC
>CM064519.1:15773909-15786409 GCA_032716605.1 Paralithodes platypus | reverse complement strand
ACATACCCCATTGCTGGAGTGGCCGTCATGAGACAGAGCCCGAACATGAACAACATTTAAAGCTCCTTATTCTCAGAGTCCGGGACCACTTTTGCTTTCCCTCACCCGTATCTCTGTCTGGTCGAGTAACTCCATTTAATTCATGGCGTGATGAATATTTGTTATCTATTAAGATATCCATGATTCGAAAATGGATATTAATCGTGATCCTGTACTCAACCTTTAACTGTGTCGGTGGTGTAATGGTTTAGGTGCTTATGTTCTGGGTTTGGTGTCCCGAGTTCGAATCCCGGGAGGACCATATGCTTTCATTAGTAAATTCAAGTACATTGGGGTTTGTAATTGATGATTAATGATAAGAACGGGGTGTTACTTATAGTATTATTATGTTATGTAAATCAGAAGTTCAATAAATGAAGTTGAGGTTCATATAATTATAATGACAGGCAGCCAGGCAAACATTAAGGGGAGATTTCCACTTGAGGGATTTTTTTCTGGACCCCTTTCTCCCTCATGTTTAGCCCCATTGCTTTTGAGATTTTAAGACGTTCGCCCTAGTAGTTTTGAAATTTTAAAACATTTTGACCCATTTCTGTCAATTTTAAGACCTTTCGTGCCATTAAAGTTTCGATTTTTTCCTGGCGAGCGATAGCGATCCTGTAATTTAAGAGCAACCGGCCTCCGGCCGGGACATTTTTCTACCGAAAATTGTACAAATTTATCTTGAAAGGTGGTCTACGGGGTGTAATTTTAAGCTTGATGAAAACGTAGGGAACAAACTAAATACCTCCCCTTAAGGGGGATGGTTAATTTTTGGGGGCGATTTTCGTATTTATTAATGTTCTAGTTTCCTCCCTAGACCTCCATCAAGCTTTAAAAAATAACCCCAAGATCCCCCTTCAAGATAAAAGTGTACATTTTTCGGTAGAAAAATGTCCCTTCTTAAAATTACAGGCTCGCTATCGCTCGCCAGGAAACAATCGACACCTAAATGGCACGAAAGGTCTTAAAATTGACAACGAAATGGGGCGAAAGGTGTTGAAATCGCCAAACTAATGGGCCGAACGTCTTAAAATCTGGAAACTAATGAGGCTAAACACGAGGGAGAAAGGTGTCCATGTGCAGAAAAACGACCCAGGCATTTAGAAACAGCTTGACAGACAAACTGACATGCATACATACAGACGAAAATAAGGGCAGACATCCAGCTATCAGACGAAGAGGCAGATAGGCAGACAACTAAAGAGACAGACAGACAGACAGATTTCATGCAGATTATCCGACAGGTACCTAGCCAACAAAGCGGGTACAGTCGGCCAAATAAGTGATGTCGTGGCAGCAAGTATATTTTGATTAATAATTGGTATCAGCACGATCTAAGCATTAATTCATCGTTTTGAGTGAGATATACAAACATGTCCCTATCTATACCCATCCTAGTCAACATTCGACAGACATTAATACAGCACACAGAGAGCAAAACGTAATGACAGCTGCGACACGACTTATTTGGCCAACTGTACCTAGATAGACAGACAGACCGCTAGCTAGGCAGACAGACTGGCAGACGAGGAGCTGGATAATCAAATGACAGACGGCCCGCTAATTAGACAGACACACAGATAATCAGACAGACAGATAAACAGACAGACGCCCAGTTAATCAGACAAACGGACAGAGAGACAAACAGACAGAACCCGGATACTCAGACAGACAGACAGACAGATAAACAGACTGAACCCGGATAATCGGAACTTTTACGGCGCCTAATTTCGCTCGGACTGTCGTAACCTTAAGACGAGATGAGTCGTTTTTCTGGTCCCCCTTCTTCCTCATGCTTAGCCCCATTAGTTTTCAAATGTTAAGACAAATACACAGACTGATAGCCAAACAGACAGAAAGACGGACAGGCTGAGTGACAGACAGACAGACAGACAGACACACAGGGATAACGATCAAAAGGAGACACCAAGCGACAGAAAAAAAGGGGTATGAGGAGAGAGGAAATTAAGGGAGCCCACCTCGCTTCTTTCCCTTTCTCTCCCTCTCTCTTTGGCTTGTATCCATTCGGCCACATTCAGCCTACGGTTTTAAAACATTTACCCCCATCCAGGTGTCAATATTTTCCTGGCGAGCGGTAGCGAGCCAGCATATATAGTTTTGTTTTGACAGCAAGCTAAATTTGTACATTTTTCGATAGAAAGATGTCTTCGGCGAAGCCGGATTTCTCCATACAATGCTGGCTCGCTATCGCTCGCCAGGAAGAAATCGACACCTGGATGGGGATATACGTCTTAAAACAGTTGGCTGGATGGGGCCGAATGGATACAAGCCAGGGAAAGATAAAAAAAAAACAGGAGAGAAAGATATAAAAAAAAGCCGGTGACCCCCCTTAAGGAACCGAGGAGAAGGCTAATGGATAAAACTGAGAGTAGGCGAGAGAAGGATTATTATTACTTTGGCGACTTGGGGACATTTCATACCATTAGCTTGGCCATTACAAGAAGTTTCGCTCCATTTTCGTTCCCTGGGGAGCGATAGCAAGCCTGAACTTTTAAGATAAACCGGATGAAAAATTTACAACTTTACTTTGAAAGATCTTCTGGGGGGCAATATATTTAGCTTGAAGATAATTTATGAATGGGGTTTATTTAGCTTCAAGGGGATTTCTGGATGTGGTTTATTTGAGCTTGAAGGGGATTTCTGGATGTGGTTTATATAAGCTTGAAGTGGATTATTTGGATGTTGTATATTTAGCTTGAAGGGGATTTCTCGATGTGGTTTATTTAGCTTGACGGGTATTTCTGAATATGGATTATTTAGCTTGACAGGAATTTCTGGATGTGGTTTATTTTAGCTGGAAGGGGGTCACGGGAGCTACTAAACAAGGAAGACGAGAAGAAGGAAATAATTAAGGAACCGAGAAGAAGGCTAATGGATACAACTGAGAGAAGGAGGGAGGAGAGACAGAAGGGGATGTAACAAGATTGAATGAGATGGAATAAGATGAAGTGAAATATGGTAAAACACAAAATGAGCAATTGATGAGAGGATAAATTAATATAGTAATGAGGGAAGACAGTAAAAGAAGGAGACTATATAAAATTAATATCATTGAGACAGATATAAATTAGATAAAGCATAGAGCAAACTAAGCTAAGACTATAACACAATATTGATGCAATGAGGGAGAAGATAATGGAACAATAATATCAGTAAATGCATGGAGACGGGAGATATTAACCCCTTCTGTACCGGCGACGTCTTTTTAATGTTATTCTAGCTAATTTTAAACGATTTTTTAAAGTCTAAGAAGTATCTGTAGTAGTATAAAGGGTTAAGTGAGATAGTTCGAAGCGTTTTAATTGCTGGAGACCCTTCTTAAACTGAATAATATCATGTAATAGTAGCCAGAATACAGTTAACCCTTTCACGCATTTATAACGCAAAGGTTGCCAGATTAGCAATAAGAAATAGAGTTCTCTCACTCTTATAATTACCTCTCTAACATTAGTTTTCTGCCCACAGCTAACTCAAAGACAACTGCAGAGGTTGAAGTAACTAAACTACAGGTTTATAAATACCCCTGATGGTAACAAAGGTTTTAAAGTATCCCCAATAGGCTCAAAATAGCGTCATATGCGTGAAAGGGTTAAAAGGACGTCCCGGTACAGAAGGGGTTAAAGGGGGGAGGGGGTCTAGTTTGTTCCCTAGACCTCTATTAAGCATTATAAAAACACCCACAAGAACCCTCTTCAAGATAAATGTGTACATATTTAGGTAGAAGAATGTCCTGGCCAAAAGCCAGTTCCTCCTAAATTACAGGCTTGCTATCGCTTGCCAGGAAAACATCGACACCTAAAAAGACACGAAAGATCTTATTGTTGACAAATAAATGGGGCGAAAGGTCTTAAAATATCCATACTAATGGAGCGAACGTCTTAAAATCTCAACTGTAATGGGGCTAAAAATTAGTGTTTAAGTTTATGTTTATATAAAATGTGAAATTCAAATAAGAATATTCAGTACATTGTAATCACAGGATTGAGATTGATACAGGATTGTCTTTGTTGATTGTTAGTATTTATGAATGAGAATACAGAAGTGAATAGCATGGAAAATCAGTAGAAATTCATGAAATAATGAACACAATAATTAAAGAAAAGAATGTTAAGATATAAACAAATAGCACAGGAAGAAGAAGAAACACTAAATAGATATACAGTATTACTTAACAGACGATAAATACACAGGGGTAAATGAGATTGTACTAAATCATTTGGTAAGGAGAAATTTCCCTGGCGAACGATAGTGAGCCTGTAATGTTGGAAGAACCGGCCTTCGGCCGGGACATTTTTCTATCGAAAAATGTACAAATTAATCTAGAAGGGGGATCTAATGGATGTTTTATTTAAATTTGATGGAGGTCTAGGGAGGAAACTAGAAAAATAATGAATACATGCAAAAATCGACCAAAAAGTTAACCATCTCCCCTTAAGCTGCACAAAATCGTCTAAATATAGCTAGAATAAAGTTACAAAGACGTCGCTGGTACAGAGAGAGAGAGAGTTAGAGGCTTAGTGGGCACAGGGGAACTACAATCCTTGAGCTATATCCTCGCTGTCTCTCTATCTATCTTTAAGGCCAAATTATCAGGAAAAGAGGGATGAAAAGAGCATAAGATATATACACACACACACACACAGAGAGAGAGATGGGGGGGGGGGGGATAATATAAACTAGCAGTAAGATAAAGAGTGAAAAAGATAGGGAGAGAGAGAGGGAGAGAGAAGGATTACTAAGGGATGAAGAATATATAGGACAAAGATGGACTGGAGGGAAAGAGTAAGAGAGAGAGAGTGAGAGTGAGTGGGGGTTAACAAGATAAAATAGAAGTAAGATAAAGAGTGATAAAGATAGGGAGAGAGAGAGGGAGAGAGAAGGATTACTAAGGGATGAAGAATATATAGGACGAAGATACTGAGGGAAAGTAAGAGGGAGAGGGGGGTGGTTAAGAAGATAAAATAGAAGTAAGATAAAGATTGATAAAGATAGGGAAAGAGAGAGAGAGAGAGAGGGGGGAGGGGTTAACAAGATAAAATTAAGTAAGATAGGGAGTGATAAAGATAGAGAGAGAGAGTGTTGGGGTTAACAAGATTAAGTAAAGAGAGAGGGGATTAACAAGATAGAAACAAGAGAGAGAGGGGGGGGGGGGGTCACTATGAGGGATGAAGTGGTGGGTTGGATCTCGTCAAGCCGGCGCCCAGCTAATGGCATGAACTCTCTCTCTCTCTCTCTCTTCATATTTGCTATCCTTTCCTTCCACTTTATCTTAGGGTTGCTATCTCTACTAGGATTAAGTACTGGCAACCTCGATCTGTGTGGCCAGTGTATCTATGTAAATCTATGTATATCTCTCATTCCACTCTAGTGTTTCCATTAATGTATATACTTCTCCCTACCCTCTCATACCACTCATTCCACTCTAATCTTGCCATAACTGTCTGTATTTACACACACCCTCTCACCCCACCCCCAATCATTCCCTCTCACATTCCTCTCTAAACTTTCCATAACCCTGTATCCCCCCCCCCCCTCTCACCCTTCTCCCAACCAATCCTTCACTCATTCCACGCCCTTCTTTCCACTGCTGTCCTTACATCCCTATTCCTTTTAATCCCTCCCTCAATCCCTCTCATCCTGTTCCTTTTACAGCTCTCTGTTCCCCCTCGCAAAGTTTTGATATAAAACAGGTATGGGAAAGGATTATAAAATCTTTGGGTATAGGGATAGTGATTTACTTTTCTAATTGGTTTAAGATGGGTTTATCAATACCAAGATACCATTAAAAGGTTAGATTATTACGGCCACTTTGTATATCCTTGGCATGCACATATACTGTATTATTAGAGTGCCTCATTTTCTTTCAATCCTACATATATTCTACTACATAATATCTACTACATATATTCTACTACATAATATCTACTACATATATCCTACTACATAATATCTACTACATAATATCCTACTCTCCTTTCCACCTCCACTATCTATCATTCCATTCCTCTCATTTCCAGGATATCTGTTTTTGTTTTTTCGTTGTTTTCCCAACTCGCATTAGCACTATCAGTATTATATTCCTCTCATTCTCTGCTTGTGTCTACCCTTCCTGTGCTCTCTCTCTCTCTCTCTCTCTCTCTCTCTCTCTCTCTCTCTCTCTCTCTCTCTCTCTCTCTCTCTCTCTCTCTCTCTCTCTCTCTCTCTCTCTCTCTCTCTCTCTCTCTCTCTCTCTCTCTCTCGCTCTCTCTCTCTCTCTCTCTATCTCTCTCTCTCTCTCTCTCTCTCTCTCTCTCTCTCTCTCTCTCTCTCTCTCTCCCCCCCCCCCTACAGCAACCCCTGACACATTCTTCCCTGTAGACATAGTTGATAGACTAATTAATCACTCGACTAGACAGCCTCAATATGGTGTTAGGCCCTCAGCTGCCAATTATATTCTCTTGCGTCATTCGTTCTACAGTATTTCCATCATCATTTCCTGGTTCTGTTAGGAAGAGGGTTGTGTTATGCTGAATTGACTTTTGTCGTCTCTGGAACCTTTGATGTACTATTTTGGCAAGCAGATGTTAAAACTTCATAAGTCAGGATTCATATCAATTGGTCTAATGGCCAAAACAACTAGCAAAGCTGTTAGTTGTTGATACAATGTTGGTATCTTGGTCGTATTTTGTGTGGAGATTAATTTTCCTATTACCATTTAATTACTTTGCTGCGAATAATATAAATATTGTATCATTATTACTGATCCATCCATGACATCATACTGATGTTTTCATATAAATATTATTTATACATCTGTTATATCAAATTACAGTGTATGCTAATGTAAGACATAATTATTCAACTGCTAGAGGTATATATTCTACATAAGGAAATTCACATAGTCAGCTTAGAAAAGACCTCTAGAGTTCAGAGGGATAAAAGCTAAGCCCTTTAACACCCAGAGCTCCCTCGTAAACCAGATAATGTCCTCTAATATGTGTTTGTTAATTTCATTAATCGATTTTAGGAGTAGAGTTGGTTAGTGGAGAGAACATAATAATTACACATAATTACATTAAAAACGCATCAACGTGTTCAAAGGGCAAATAATAACTATATATAATATACATAGCCTACCTACAATTCTTACCTAAGGGATTATAAATGAGCTGTATGCATTATTAAGGTTATTGTACTTGGTAATAATTATTATTACATCACAAATATTTGTCATTCATGATACAAATATGTCCTTAATCCTTTCAGTATTTGAGAAAGCACTTCCTCCTTTTATTTTGTCAATCATCAGACATATTGGTTTCAGTACATAAAGGAATTTTGAACGTCAGGGGGTTCATACTATGCCCCTTTTATGCCTAGAGAACCTTCCAACGCTGAATAAAGTCGTCTAGTGATACCCAGAACACAATAAAGTCGTCTAGTGATACCCAGAACACAATAAAGTCGTCTAGTGATACCCAGAACACAATAAAGTCGTCTAGTGATACCCAGAACACAATAAAGTCGTCTAGTGATACCCAGAACACAATAAAGTCGTCTAATGATACCCAGAACACAATAAAGTCGTCTAGTGATACCCAGAACACAATAAAGTCGTCTAGTGATACCCAGAACACAATAAAGTCGTCTAGTGATACCCAGAACACAATAAAGTCGTCTAGTGATACCCAGAACACAATAAAGTCGTCTAGTGATACCCAGAACACAATAAAGTCGTCTAGTGATACCCAGAACACAATAAAGTCGTCTAGTGATACCCAGAACACCATAAAGTCGTCTAGTGATACCCAGAACACAATAAAGTCGGCTAGTGATACCCAGAACACAATAAAGTCTTCTAGTGATACCCAGAACACAATAAAAAGCACGTCTTGATATCCTGAAAGGGTTAAGCCTGGGCCTTCAGTTTGCTCGGGTTAATTGCACCTTCCATCCTCAATTTTGGATCTTATTTGCTTCCTTAACTCTGTTTGCACATTTTCCACTCTCTTCTTTCCTATTTCCTTTTTATTTATTAATATTTTGATTACTCACTTAAAGAGGAGGTAGTTGGATTTTCAGGACCTCCTTCTCCTTCATGTTTAACCCCATTAGTTTTGAGATTTTAAGATTCGCCAGAGTAGTATGTCGATTATAAGACCCTTTGTCCAATTTTTTGTATCAATGTCAGGACCTTCCGTGCCATTTTAGTGTTAATTTTTTCTAGCGAGCGATAGCGAGCCTGTAATTTTGGAGGAAACCGAAAAATATCGAAATTTATCTCGAATGAGGATCTTGAAGATAAATTATTAAGCTTGATGGATGTCTAAAGATGAAACTAAAACAATAATAAATAGATAAGTAAATAAACTAAATATAGCCTACCCCTTTAAACACACATAACACATATATATACCGACTGCAATGATAAATCTTAATAATGTTTTAACCCTTTATTTGGACGATGTCTTTATTCCTGTTATAATTCAATGTTTTCAGTTTAGGAAGGATCTGTTGGAGTCAAAAGGTTATAGCCCTTTAATTTCCAGAGGTCCCTATTATGCAATATATACATATTTTATAGACAATACATTACTAGTATTATCCCTTGGTTGAGCACATTTTTCCCATATTAGCGGCTTTTTAAACTTGATAATAATAATATATCATATTACTCCGCTTAGGAAGGACTTGCGAGATCTAAAATGTTAATTGAGATCGCATTAACCATTATTCATTCCCACGAATACTTCCTTATTTGTGAAAAAATCTTCTAATGATATGAGTAGTGGAAGTGGATATGCTGGAGAGCGTGAAAAAGAACACTTTGAGGCGGTTTGGTCATGTAGAGCGTATGCAGAGTGACTAAAAGAGTGTAGGAGAGCGAGGTGGAAAGACAGAGAGGGAGATGTAGACCGAGAATGAGATGGAAGGATGGAGTTGAGAGATATATGAGTTAAAATGGTGTGGGGTTGAAGGAGGGGCGCTAGATGACGGATGACAGAGAAGCATGGAGGCGATTCATTCGTGCATGAGGCATCTCGCAATAGATAGATAGGTAGATAGATGAATAGATAGATACTGTATATAGATAGATGGATAAATAGATAGACAGACTTCCGTATTGATCTCAAAGGCTATGCCAAGAGAAAATATAAATTTTTATCCAAAATTTCCTGAAAGGGTCTTTTTAAGGTGTTCCATTATACATGAGACTCAATTTTCCCTTTTACTACTTGCCGGCTTTGAGTAGAGGAGTAGGTGGTTGGAAATTGGCCGGCTAGAGGGTCTTTTTACTGGAATAGAGTAGTTTCCCCCTACCCTGTTCCTCTCCTACATTTTCTTCTGTTTCTTGGAATAGAGTAGTTCCCCTCTACTCTGTTCCTCTCATACATTTCTTCTTTTTCCTTGAATAGAGTAGTTTCCCCCTACCTGTTCCTTTCCTACATTTTCTTCTTTTTCCTGAAATAGAATAGTTTCCCCTACCCTGTTCCTCTATTATATTTTCTTCTTTTTTCCTGGAATAGAGTAGTTTCCCTCTACAATATTCCTCTAATACATTGTCTTTTATTTTTTTCTCTAAAATTGACGAATACATGGATTATTTGAAAGAGCCTATTCTGATCATTCTGTTTTAAATACAGATTCTACGTTCCTTTGTGTGTGTGTGTTTTTTCCGTCTCTTAAAATATTTTGTCTTTATTCTATTATTTACTGCATATGTTTTGTTTTCAGCATCCTTCACTCTTCCATTCTCCTCTCTCTCTCCTCCCCTTCTCTCTCTTTCTTCCCTCAATCTTTCTCCCCTCAGCTTATCCATCTCCTTACTCATTCTTCCTTTCAGCCTACAGCCTATAATCTTGTTTGCTGTTTCTCTTTCTTTCTCACACTCTTTTCATTCTCTCTCTCTCTCTCTCTCTCTTTCTCTCTCTCTCTCTCTATATATATATATATATATATATATATATATATATATATATATATATATATATATATATATATATATATTTTCTTTAATACCTGCAGAAGACGAAGCTGAAGGAGGTAGCGTGGGGCTGCGTCAAGGGTGTTAGGTCCTGTAGGGTAGTGCCTTTTGGCAGAAGGAAGGATCTGAAGGTCCAGAGTTTGGTTGTTGATGTTGGGATGTAAGGCTTGGATATAAAGCTTCGAGTATAGGTAATCTCCTTGGGTCACTTTCTTTTGCGTGTGAGGTGAGGGTGGTTAGGGGTGAGATAGTGGTCTTTGATGGCTCCAGCCTGAAGGTGAAGAGTTAACCGACGTGAAAATACCAATATAGGAATGAGGTCCACAGTCCTCATAATTACAGGTATGTTGGTAAATGACGTGATCGTCGGTCATCGGGCTCTTTATCTTGGTGGAGGCTGGTTTGTTGCGGAGAACGAGGTTGGAGGTCTTGGGGGATTTGTAATAAATTATTAATTTGATTTTGTTTTCCGGGTTGGTTGGGTGGACATGCTTGGAGATTATTTCTTTTAAGACGGCCTCGTCATTTTGTGTTCAGAGGACATGTAATTGCGGTAGAAGATCTTAATTTCATTGGGGGGGTCAATGTTGGGAGGGCTTTGGGTGTACCATTTTTCAAGATGGTGGTTGATGGTGCTGGAGATGTCGGAGTTGGAGTATCCGTTATTTACTAAAACTTGGGATAGTCTTTCTAGTTCCTGGTGGGTGTCGGCCCAGGTAGAGCAGTGCGTGAGGGCTCTCCTAACATAGGCGGAGATGGAGGATAGAAGATAACGGCGGGGGCATTCACTATCACCGTTGAGGCATTGTCCTGTGTTAGTTGGTTTAATGTAGACGGTGGTTTTGAACCCATGGTCGTTCAGAGCTACGAGGATGTCGAGGAAGGGGAGTTGTCCATTGTTAGATTTTTCAAAGGTGAAGTTAAGTCGGAGGAGGTCATGAAGCGACGCTGGAGTTCCTGTAGTTCGTGGAGGTCCTTGATTTGCACGAAGATGTCATCCACGTATCTACAGTAGACGGCGGGTCGTTGGGCAGCCAGGAGCTCTTCCTCGATGCCAGTAGTGTTTTCAGGGCCTTCTCATCAGGGCAATGATAAGGCTTTCTACGTCGAGAGAGGCGATTGTGTGGTTGTTGTTACGGGGGGCGTCTCGTAAAATTTCCAAGAAATCGTGGGCTGAGTTAAGGTTGAATTGGCTGGGCACGTAGGGGGTGAGGAGGTTGTTCAGGGCCTTGGCGATCTGGTAGGTGGCAGTGGGGGAGATGATGGGGCGGAGGGTATTCTCCGACGAGTTTTAAGGTGGATCCCTCCTTGTTTGGCGTTGATGGCGGTGATGGTGGTGTTGGCAATACGTTTGATTTCGTCGGTTGGGTTGCGGGTGATCTTTTTAAATTTAGTGTTGTCACTTAAGATGACGTCTATTCCTCCTTGTCATGGATCACGAGGCAGGAGGCTTTATCCGCACGACGGATGATGATGTTGGGGTTGTCTCTTAATAGTTTGGCAGCTTGGAAGTGTTGTTTGTTGAGTATTTTGCTATGGTGAGTTCCTCTGGTTTTGGCGGCTTCAGTGCGGATAAAGCCTCCTGCCTCGTGATCCATGACAAGGAGGAATATCTTAGAAAAATGGACGTCATCTTAAGTGACAACACTAAATTTAAAAAGATCACCCGCAGAAATTGCCATTTCTTTCAACCTCGTATGTATTAAAGAAAATTTATTACCTGGCTTTACCAACATATATATATATATATATAATTGTTACTTGTGTTGAGTTCGCCACACTTCTAGCAGCACCGAGGAGCGTGCCGCCCCTCGTTTTGGGTGGTGATTTGGTGCAGCAGACTGTTCGAAGGGGCAGCACGCTCCCCTGCGAAGATGGGCTCGTCTGGCAGTTTTTACAGTTCGACATCGAGGGCTCTCTTGAAGTTGTCTAACAAGACGCCCCTCATGTCTCTTACTCGCTGTGGGAGTTTGTTGAAGAGACGTGGGCCTCTGTGTAATAACCAGCCCTTGGGCGGGTGCCCAACCCTGAAAGGGGTTGAAATAGGGGAGCTATCCCCCCGCCAAAGGCGGCTTTCTAGGGCCTTTCCTAGCTGATGCTGAGAGGATTGGGTTCTAGTCATGTGGTGATGGGCTGGTCTATCAGAGTGAGAGCTGAGCAATCTCTGCCATACCCATAGCTTACTCTGACTTTTCCTTTAACTTATATATTTTCTAGATCTCAAGCGACGGCGTCTCTTCCGTGGATTGACCTCCCAATCTACCAAGATTGGAAGCCAAAGCGTCACATTTTTCCCTTGCCCCTCAACTTTCTCTTCATAATTGCTGAGGAGCACAGGGCCCTGGGTGGGGCTTTGGTTTCCCGGGCGTTTCCACACCCTCCTCAGCCCCCCGCCATGGAGTGGCTTCGGTCACCCAGGCTTTATTGTGGTCGGCGGGGAGGGTTCTGTGGGGGCACTCGGTTATGGCCTTGG
>CM064519.1:15753909-15768909 GCA_032716605.1 Paralithodes platypus | reverse complement strand
CCTACATTTCATTTCCTCCATTCACCCGTATTCTCCTACATTTCATTTCCTCCATTCACCCGTATTCTCCTACATTTCATTTCCTCCATTCACCCGTATTCCTACATTCATTTCCTCCATTCACCCGTATTCTCCTACATTTCATTTCCTCCATTCACCGTATTCTCCTACATTTCATTTCCTCCATTCACCCGTATTCTCCTACATTTCATTTCCTCCATTCACCCGTATTCTCCTACATTTCATTTCCTCCATTCACCCGTATTCTCCTACATTTCATTTCCTCCATTCACCCGTATTCTCCTACATTTCATTTCCTCCATTCACCCGTATTCTCCTACTTTCCTCGAGCTCCCATAGTCACTCCTTCCTCAATTTATCTCCTTTTCTCTCATCGTCCTCTGCTTCTCTTTCCTCCACCAATCTCTCCTCTCTCATATCTGGTCTTACTCTTTTAACTCTCCTTCTCTTAATTCCTCTTTTTGTTTCATTGTTCTCTTCTTCTCCTTCATCCAGCTATCTCTTCTCTCTCTCTTCACCTTATATATAATCTCTCTCGCCTTCTTTTATCTCTCCTTCTTTCAATCTCTCCCCCTTTCTTCCATCGTTCTCTTCTTCCCTTTCCTCCATCTATCTCTTCTACTCTCTCCTTATCTCTCGCCTCTCTCTCCCTCTTTTATCTCTTCTTCCCTCACTTCATCTCTCCTTGTTTCATCGTTCTCTTCTTCTCTTTCCTCCATCAATCTCTGCTTCTCTCTCCTTGCCTTATCTCTCGTGTCTCTCTCTCTCTCCCTCTTTTATCTCTCCTTCCCTCACTTCATCTCCCTTTGTTTCATCATTCTCTTCTTCTCTTTCCTCCATCTATCTCTGCTTCTCTCTCCTTGCCTTATCTCGTGTCTCTCTCACTCTTTTACCTCTCTCTCTCTCACTTCATATCTCTTTCTCTCGTCGTTGCTCTTCTCTCTTCCCTCCATCTATCTCTTCTTCTCTTTCATATATCTCACCTCACTCCCTCTGTTATCTCTCCTCTTAATTCATCTTCCCTGATTTAATCGTCATCTTCTTCTTTTCCTCCATCTATCTTCTCTCCCCTTATCTCTCTCTCTCTCTTTTATCTCTCTCCTTCTCTCAATCTCCTTCCGCCTTTTATTTAACTGCCTCTTCCCCCGCAACTCTCTCTCTCCTTTCACTGTTTCCAGATAATAATATAACAAGCCCAAAATAGTCCCACCATGCAAACTCCCCTCTTATTCGGCCATTGCTGTCGTCTTAACAATGCATTTCACATCCTACCATTACATATTTTCTCTTTAGCATTCCATTTTTTGTTTATCCTGCTACTACATAATATTATTTGATTCTCTTTATCATTCCATTTCTTATCCTACCACTCATTATCTTTATCATTCCATCTCTTATCCTTCCACTGCATTCTTCCCCTCTTTATCATTCCATTATTTATCCTTCCACTTAATGTTCTTGTTTATCAATCGATTTTTGTATCCTTCCCGCTACAATTTTTTCCCGTAAATTATTCCATTGTTATCCTTCCTCTCCATTTTATCTCTTTATCATTCCATTTTAGATCCTCCCACTACAAATGTCCTCTTTATCATTCCATTTTTGTATCCTCCCACTAAATATTTGATTCTCTATATCATTCCATTTTTATCCTTCCTCTGCATTTTTCATCGTCTATTTTATCTAATTTTCTATCTCCCTTATTTATCTTTTCTGCATCTGTTATCATTTTATCCACATTCCTCTTTCATTTTATCATCTATCTCACTCACTCCCCACTTTATCATTCGTGTGTCCATCTTTCCTCGTTCATCTTCCTCTTCGCTCATCTCCTGCTTTATCTGTCTTTACTACTTCTTTTCATTTTATCCATATTCCTCCTTATTAATTTTTCTATCTCACTCATTCTACCATTCGTTTATACATCCTTCCACTCTGATCTTCCTCCTCCATTTATCTTCTCTCATCCCCTCCCTTATCTGTCTTTACTACTTCTTTTCATTTTATCCATATTCCTCCTTATTAATTTTTCTATCTCACTCATTCTCCCATTCGTTTCTACATCCTTCCTCTCTCATTTTCCTCTTCTCTCATTACCTCCCTTATCTTCATGCCCTTTACTACTTCTTCTCATTGTATCCATATTCCTTCATTGTCCATCTAAAATATTTGTGGGGGTACTATAAAACAATATAGCAAAACTGGTACACAAAATGAGTGTTAAACAAATGCGTAACTATGCCAGTACTGCTATAAGCCATATGATGTACTCGTAAGATAAGCAAATTTGATATGTGTGCTTTATTGAATGACAAAATTGTAGTATTATATAAAAGGTGTTCAAATGAAAAATACGCTTTATTACAAATAGGTGTACACAATTGAACTTACAAAATGTTAGAATGTTGTCCCCCCTTGTCCATCTCCTCCACTGTATCTCCCCTATTTCTCAAATCCATCTATATTTCTCCATCTCCCCTAATTTCTCTTATCTATCCTATCTATCCACTTTTCTCCTATATTTCTCCATCTCCCCTCATTTCTCTTATCTATCCTATCTATCCACCTTTCTCCTATATTTCTCCATCTCCTCCAATGTCTCATATCTCTCCATCTTTCTCCTATATTTCTGCTTCTCCACTCATTTCCCCTTTTATATCTCCTATCTCTCCATCTTTCTCCTATATTTCTCCATCTCCTCCAATGTCTCATATCTCTCCATCTTTCTCTTACATTTCTCCTCTCCCTCATTTCTCCATCTCTCTCCCTTCTAAGTCAAGTCTCCCGTCTCTCTCAATTTCCCTATCTCCTGCTCCCCATCCCTCACAGCATTTATCTGACTGTCTCTTGTCCTTTTACTGTTTACTGATAAAGCTATACGTGCCCAGGACCCACCGTACAATTATTTGCTGACACTACAAGATTTTTGGGTTCAACTATGCTCTGAATACGAAGATTTGTATTCCATTTACAGAATTTTTATTTATCTATAAACATACACCTATTTATTCAGCTATTATTTATATATATTATTTGGGGGAGAGTCTGTCAATGCTAACCAAAAGTTAATGGGATGCTTTCTGGTACCAGATGGAGTAACCAAGTCTCATCCAAATCCTTTAATTCGGTCTCGGGATATTTTGCGCGCGCGCACACACACACACACACACACACACACACACACACACACACACACACACACACCCACCCACACAGGAGTTAAAATAATATATTGCGCTTCATACCTACAGTGACGCACACGGAAAATGTTTACCCCCATGTGGGGAAAATGTGTCCTCTATGCTAATAATTATAAACCAATCTTCAGTTTGCCATCACTAAGTTGTATGTAATGCCCCATTCAGCCTAGTGTTTTAAGACGTTTATCCCCATCCAGGTGTCGATTTATACATGGTGAGCGATAGCAAGCTTCCATATATTGGATAATGTGTTAGACAGCTGGCTAAGTCTTTACATTTTTCGATAGCAAAATGTCTCCGGCGAAGCCGGATTTCTCCATAAGATGCTGGCTGGCTATCGTTCGCCAGGAAATAATCGACACCTGGATGGGGATAAGTCTTAAAACAGTAGACTGAATGGGGCCGAGTGGATACAACCAAGAAAGATAAAAAAGCAGGTCACCCCCCTTAATACCTGCATCGGCCGCGCGACTTTCAACAAATTACTTCTGCTTGGCTGTTCCCCAATCCAATTTGTAAGTCTGTAAAACCCCCAGTCAAAGTTGGTGTCCCGGGGATTGGCAGTGACTATACTCGGTTTATTTCCAGCTGACGGTAAATTGCGAAGTTCCCATCAAGATTTTTCAGGTATTTTGAAAATGTTTGTAGTAAAAGATGGTGCTAATTATATAAACTTGATCTTAATATGGTGCAGAAACATAGTTTGCAGTACGTGTGGAGAGTGAGCAGAGCGAGTTCTTTGACCTGAATGTTGGTTTGAAACGGGTGTGTGATGTCCCCGTGGTTGTTTACTGTATATATGGATGGAGTTATGAAAGAAATACTATCAAGAGCAGTGGATGTTGGTGTATCGCTGAAAAGGGAGGGAATTGAGTGGAAGCTACCTATACTGCTGTTTGCGGATGATACAGTTCTGATGAGTGATAATGAATGGGAGTTGCAGGGTCTGGTAAATGAGTTTGGAACAGTGTGCGAAAAACGGAATTTGAAGGTAAATACGGGGAAGAGCAAGGTTATGGTCTTCGAAAGGGGTGAAGTCACAGAGTGTGAGGTGAAGCTGAACGGTCAGGCTATGGAGATCGTCAACTCTTTTAAGTATCTGGGCAGTGTGATGAGTAAAGATGGGACTATGGATGAAGAGGTGCGGGAGAGGGTACAACAGGGGAAGAGGGTTGTAGGAACGCTAAAAGCAGTAACAAGAAATAGGGTGGTCAGTATGGAAGTGAAGAAGTCCTTGCATGACAGTGTGGTAATCCCGACACTGACTTACGGAAGCGAAGCATGGACGTTGGTTGAGAGACTCAGACCAAGAGTGAGAGCAGTGGAAATGAATTACTTAAGGAGTGCGTGCGGAGTTACATGGAGGGATAGACAGACTAATGAGGAAGTAAGAAGGAGGTGTGGTGTGGAGGTAGATGTGCTGGAAAGTGTGAAAAGGAACAACTTGAGATGGTTCGGCCATATGGAACGTATGGAAAGCGAGAGAATGACTAAGAGGGTGTACGAGAGCGAGGTGGAGGGACAGAGGGGGAGAGGTAGACCGAATATGAGGTGGAAGGATGGAGTGAGGAAGTACATGAACGAAGGCGGTGCTGGTTGGGGGGAGGGGCGTCGACTGACTGGGGACAGAGGTGCATGGGGGCGGTTCGTTCGTGTCCACCCCTTCGGGGATCACGGCGTCAGGCAATAGATAGATAGATAGATAGAAACATAGTAGTTTCATATTTTTCCGTTTGTTATCGAGAAATCAGTTGCTAAGGAATTCAATTTACCGCCAGTTGAAAAGAAACAGACTTTAGAGTGAATGCCATGCCAGTGTACACGCCAAATTAAGTTCGAATACGGTATCGTTCTTTCCTTCACAGTTGATTTCCGCATTTGTTTATATATGCAACATTCATTACTGATTGGCTCGCTATCGCTCGTCAAAAAAACACTTAGATAATCCTCATGGTTAGCAATGGATTAGAAACCTGGAAATAGAAACATGCATTACAGGGCCTCACAAATACTCAGGCTCGCTATCGTTCGCCTGTAAAAAAGACATCTTCTGGATAACGAGGCTTCACAAATACTCAGGCTCACTATCGCTCGCATGGACAAAGACAACTGGATAACGGGACCAATCCAAAGACAAGGCTTGCGACAAAGACACTTGGATAACGAGGCCTCACAAGAACTACATGCTTGCTATCGCTCGCCTGAACAAGACACCTCCTCAAGCAAGATTTAGTCCTACCTTAAGGTGGTGTCACACGAGCGCATTTTCGGGCAATTTTTGATGAGCAAATATTTCCTCGTAATATTGTGAAGCTCTTTCGCATTTTCATCGGAAACTAGATCGAAGGCAGATTATGGCAGATAGTTTAGTTCTTATGAAGATTGCATTTTGAAGCTGCCAGACTACAATTGCCCATACAAATTGATGGAAAAATCGCTCGTGTGACACTGCCTTTAATCCAGGGGGGCCTACGCTGTAAAAATATCCGTAAATTGAACAACAACAGACCGTAGATTATAACGTTCGAACACCCTACACAATATGACGGTGTCTTTAAACAACAATAGACCGTAGATTATAACGTTCGAACACCCTACTCAATATGACGGTGTCTTTAAACAACAATAGACCGTAGATTATAACGTTCGAACACCCTACTCAATATGACGGTGTCTTTAAACAACAACAGACCGTATAGTGGAGCAGATAAATGCAAAAATACCCCAAAATAGTTCACTTAATCATGCAAGCATAAATTTGGCACAGACATTCTCAAAGGACCACTTTCATAAAAGCACTGCAGATGGTGTGGATGAGGCTAGACTGGACTTGTTTGCCAGAAAGCAGAGACCCTATGAAGCCATCCCTCCAACCAGAGCAGCTCTGATTCAACACACTAAACGTGCAGCATATCAGGCAGGCTGTGTGTGGGCTCAGGCAATTCTGCGCCAGCCAGAAGCAGAGAGTCCAGCTGACTGGGGATGGGAGAAGATTGGCGAAGAATGGAAAGTCTTCTGGACAGCCAACTCTCCCATTGCAAAGAGTTGTGAACAGCTCACTAAGTGTGGCTGCAAGTCTGGCTGCCGTAGCAGGTGCAAATGCTACAGGCTTGGTCTCACATGCACAGCCTTGTGCAGTTGCAAATGTGAAGTGTAGTTTCTCTGTTATCCTGGGTGCAGTGGTGAGTTCAAGTATAATTTCGACTGTCTTTTGCTAAAACTTTCATTAGATTTATGTATTTTTTGGTTCTGTAATAAAAACAAATTCATTTTGTCATAAAAATGTATACTGGAATCTTTATTAGTCGCAAAGATAGAATGATATTAGTTTTGCGGGTGCAATTTTGGTTTGATTTAGCATTAAAAAAATTATATTACAAAAATAGGAGACCTCTTTCAGACTCTATGACATATAAAGTAGGGTTTTGAATTGAAATAAGTTGTTTTACTTGAAGTAGTTACAACTTACAAAGTAATTATTAGTAATTCTTAGTGTAGACGGCGGCCATCTTGAAAAAATGGTAGCCATATTGAATTTTTGCGTGGCTAACGCCCTTTTTTGAAAGAGTGGACTCTAATGAACATTTGTGCCAAATGTCATGCTTGCATGATTAAGTGAACTATTTTTGCACTTATCTGCTCCACTAGTAGATTATAACGTTCGAACACCCTACACAATAATGACGGTGTCTTCATCTGTATTATACCTCTTAAGTTATGGTAACAAGACAGTAAATAAATATAGTTCATCCATTATAGGTTGACCAGAAATCGTGACCCCGAACCTCTGTAACTCAAAAAGGGCTAAACAAATGGGCTGCAATTTTTCACACCTATTCCTTGGCTGACTCTTCCCAAATGGTAGATATATTACTTCGATTACTCCAGTCGTTTTTTTTTTTTTTTTGCATTATGGACGTTAGTGGTCAAGATTTGTTTACCTAATTCAAATGAATAGACTACCTGTATAGTAAATGTTAATGATTAGGTGTGTGTGTGACTGAGAAACATACCGTATTATGATACCAATATTGCTGCCTCCCCTGAGACCGCAAAGTAACTGAATATTTTTATCATTGCACTGACGTAAGTAAACTGCGACACTACTTCACCACACGAGGCAAGACATTACTGTAGAGGAGAAATAACAGACAGAAAAGAACAAAATTATCTCTTTAATCCTCAATATATAGTTTATATATATGATATTTTCCGTGTCTCGTAACTTTCATGACCTAGACATTATATATCATACTGTATATAAATTACGTGACTGTCGCCGCTAAGTCTAAGTTTAGCCCGTGCCTAAGTGGGTTTCCTGCTGCTGCCAGGCCCGGGGGCTACCAAGGGTCTTAATTAAGGGAGCCCACCTCGCTTTGTTTTCTCTTTCTCTCCCTCTCTCTTTGGCTTGTATCCATTCGGCCCCATTCAGCCTACTGATTTCAGACGTTTACCCCCATCCAGGTGTCAATATTTTCCTGGCGAGCGGTAGTGAGCCAGCAAATATATATTTTTGTTTTGACAGCAAGCTAAATTTGTAAATTTCTCCGGCGCGAAGCCGGATTTCTCCATACAATGCTGGCTCGCTATCGCTCGCCAGGAAGAAATCGACACCTGGATGGGGATAAACGTCTTAAAACAGTTAGCTGAATGGGGCCGAATGGATACAAGCCAGGGAGAGAGAGAAAGGGAGAGAAAGATAAAAAACAAGCCGGTGACCCCCCTTAATAGTAAGATTATGAAGCACCACCACCAGTGTTGCGGCTCTTCCTCATAAAGTGCCTAACCATGATTTACCACACCTACTTTAGTTAACCCTTTGAGTACCAGCGACGTTCTTGTTATCATATGCTAGCAGCTATTAGACGATTTTCTTCAGCTTAGGAAGGACCTTTAGCAATTAAGATGCTTCGAACTATCTCACTTAACCCTTTTTAATACCACCAGATCCTTTTGAAACTCCACAAAATGTTCTAAATATAGCTAGAATATAAGTAAAATGACGTCCCCGGTACAGAAGGGGTTAAGGGGCTAGTGGTATATACAGTTGTCTATTCATCTATTGTTAATTTTTCTCGCTAGACCTCCCTCAAACTTAGAAAAACTCCCCATAGGCCCCTCCTGAAGATAAATTTGTACATTTTTCGGTAGAAGAATGTCCCGGCCGAAGGCCGGTTTCTCTTATAATTACTGTCTTGCTGCCGCTCGCCAGGAAAAAATCGACACCTAAATGGCACGATGGTTCTTGAAATTGACAACGAAATGGAACTAAAGGTGTTAAAATCGCCTAACTAATGGGCCAAAAGTCTTAAAATTCCAAAACTATTGAGACTAAACACGAGGGAGAAAGGGGTCCAGAAAAACGACCCAGCTCCCCTTAACCCCTTCTGTACCGAAGTCGTCATTTTCGTTATATTTTGGCGGCTATTAGACGGTTTTGTTCAGCTTAGGAAGGAGGTATGCCCATTAAAAGGCTACAGACTATATCAATTAACCCTTTTAGCTACCATACATCCTGTCTAAGCTTCATAAAATAGTCTAAATGTTGCTGATATCACATAGAAAAGACGTCGCCGGTACAGAAGGGGTTAAACATGGTTGCTTTATGAGAGAGAAGAAAGAGACTCACATCATGGTTTTATCTTTTTACAAACAAATGTAAAATATTCCTAATCGATTCTAGATTTTGTATACCATCATTAAATATAATACAGCTTACTTTTATGGGGAGATGGTTCACTTTTTGGGCGATTTTTGCATGTATTCATTATGTTTCTAGTTTCCTCCCTAGACCTCCACCAAATTAAAAAGACAAATCTATTAGATCCTCCTTCTAGATTAATTTGTAAATTTTTCGGTAGAAAAAATTTCCGGCCGAAGGCCGGTTCTTCCAACATTATAGGCTCACTATCGTTCGCCAAGGAAAACAATAGAGACCTAAGTAGCACGAAAGGTCTAAATATTGACGAAGAAATGGGGCGAAAGATCTTTAAATCGACTAACTAATGAGGCAAACATCTTAACATCTGAAAACTAATGGGGCTAAACATGAGGGAGAAAGTGGTCCAGAAAAACGGCCCATCTCCCCTTAAATATAGGTGAGATTCGTTAACTTACAATTGACCACTTGCGAGTTTCGTTCAATAAGGAAGTTGGAGCTGTAGACATCGATATTTAGCAGACTTAACTGCTAAAATGCTGTTGTAGTACATTTATAAATACATAAAACCCAATTCAACTTACTTTCTATCCATCAGAAACCTACACTATTATCGTATTTCTGCTTAATAGCGATGTTTCCGGCTCCAACAGACATTGACATTGAGAGCAACCCAGGACCCACGTACACATACATATGTCCAACTTGCTCAAAACCCATCACTTCGAGTCGCCATACTAAGGGTTCAGTTCTCTGCAATTCATGCGGGAACTGGACCCACTTCACCTGCACAACGCTTGCCTCCAAGAAACACTACACAAACACCTGGACCTGTTCCTCATGCCCCTCCCTCTCCCAGTCAAATCCCTCACCTAAAACCCGTCCACTTCTCCTCCCCAACCCACCTAACCTTCCCATATCATCCACTCCCCCCCCTAAAACCCGTCCACCTCTCCTCCCTAACCCACCTAACCTTCCCATACCATCCACATCCTCAACTCAACACACCACACCCAATCCTAATCCATTCCAACCCCCATCTCCTGCTCCCCAATCCCCACCCCCACCTCACCCATCCCAGGGAGGGGCTGGGGGAGCCCCTCCCTCACCCCCACCCCCACCCCCCCCCTCACCCCCACCCCCACCCCATCCTCGTGCAGCAGCACCCAACATACATCGTGCACATAACATTAACATTCTTCAACTGAACATAGATGGCATCAACACAAAGAAACACGAACTCACACTTCATCAAACAACACAACATACACATTGCCATCTTACAAGAAACAAAACTCAGCACAACACAAAAAACACCCACATTTCATAATTTCACCACCACCAGACAAGACCGGGCTGTCGGCGGGGGCGGTGGACTCATCACCCTGGTACACAAAGAAATATCATACATAGTAACCAGTGTACAAACCAAATCCCTCCTCCCCCCAAATGATAACACAACAGAAATACAGTCAATTAAAATACGCACTGGCAACAACTCCAACATAACCATCATAAACACATACATCCCTCCCCAAACATCCCCTAGAGTACCAAATGAATACAGACCACACTTACAACACATCACAAACACCCCACACACCCCACACATCATCCTGGGTGGTGACTTCAACGCCAAGACGTCGGCCTGGTTTGTCGACAACCCCGACACAGACAGAGGGCTGGTACTACAAAACCAAACCGATAACCTCATCATCCTTAACGACATCCATCAACATACCAATATTCCTCACCAAGCCCTCTATAACCCATCATCTCCAGACATCACCTTTTGCTCCCCAGAACTCGCCCCCACAACATCCTGGAGGGTGGTCAGAACCTTAGGCTCTGACCACCTCCCGATCATTATCACCACCAAAACCAGACTCACCTCAGCTAGCCACAAACACACATACACCAATTATAAAAGAGCTAACTGGGAAGCATTCAGAAATGAGACAGAACAACACTTCACAACTCTAAACAGTACACCCATCACTAACATCAACAATGCTGTACACATACTCAATAAAACTATCCAAAACGCTGACAAGAAACACATTCCAAGAGGTAACAGAAAAAGACACAACCCCAACTTCACACCAGAAATTCAAAACCTCATCAGACAACGCGACATACTGAAACACTCCCCAGCACCCCACACACAAGACATCACACAACAAATTCAAGCACTCAACACCCAAACTAACAACAAAATACAAGAACAACAAAAACTAAATTGGAATAACTTCCTACAAACACTTGATCACAAAACAAACCCCAAAAAACTCTACAAAACACTAAACAGCATCACACTTTCCAACAGCAACACAACACAATCACATGCTGCAATCACAACAACAGACTCTACTCCTTCATGTAAACAACAAGCAAACACTCTCATCAATCACTTTTCACATGTCAGCCACCTAAAACCTCACAAAGACGACCGACGTGTCATCCGACGTAAGAGACAATTCCCCACAGACCCTGACTATACACCCTTCACCAATCACCAGACAAAGCATATCATCAACAATCTCAAGCACTCACCCGCCTGTGGCCTAGACAACATAAGCAACATACACCTCAGACACCTGGGACCACAAGGCATACAAGCACTCACTAACATATCAAACTACAGCTATTCACACAACACAATACCAGACATTTGGAAGCATGGTATCATCATCACATTCCCCAAACCCAACAAAGACCCCACGCTACCCTCCTCGCACCGCCCCATCACACTCTTTTGCTCCCCCTCCAAAGTCATGGAACGCTTAGTATTACAACTAATTACACCTGACCTACCCCTAGCTCCAACACAACATGGCTTTAGGCCACTGCACTCCACAAACACTCTTCTCACAGACCTTACACAAAGAGCTTTCGACGGCATCAACTCAGCTAGACCACCACACAGATCACTATTAGCCACACTCGACATTAGTAAAGCCTTCGATGCCATCCCCCGCCACAACCTAACAAACAAAATCTACAACACAAACATGCACAACAACACAAAAAGGTGGCTGGCCAACTTCCTAGCAGGCAGATGTGCACACGTATCTTTTGCCGGTCAGTCATCTAAAATCAAAAACTTTCCAAACGGAGTCCCACAAGGATCCGTCCTATCGCCCGCACTCTTCAATCTGTACATGCACGATATAACTACACCCAATACACCCCAAATAAACTTAGCCTCCTATGCAGATGACATAACACTCACATGCACACACCATGACCCAAAAAGAGCAACAGATCTCCTTCAACCCTATCTCAACACACTACATGGCTGGTGCACTACAAACAGACTTAATCTAGCCCCAGCCAAATCCACCGCAACCCTGCTCACAAGTTGGACAGGAGAACACGAATACATCCCTCAACTCACCATAAACAACACACCCCTAACACATACACACACACCCAAAATCCTAGGAGTAACATATGATACTCATATGACATTCAAACAGCACACCACAAACATTAAAAAGAAACTGACACCCAGACTTAACGCCCTCAGGTCACTTGCTCACACAAAATTTGGACACAACAAAGAAACTACCACCACAGTATATAAACAATACATAAGATCAGTGATGGAATACGCAAGCCCAGCCTGGGCTTCTAACCTAGCTGAAACACATCAAAAGACCTTACAGACTATTCAAAACAAAGCCCTGAAGATCATTACAGGCTGCACAGCTACTTCACCCACAGATCACCTACATCAAGAAACCAAAATCCTCAAAGTCAAAGACCATCTGGACATGAGAGGCACTCAATTCCTGGCAGCAGCCTCCACGAACCAAGACCACCCACTAAACTACATGGCAACCCACAGACACCAAGAAATATCAAAACAACACCCAGCACACGGTATCACACACAATTATTGTCCTCTCTCTCTCCCTGCCCACCCCGAACCAACTTCCAAAAGCACATCCATACTCATATCTCTCACTGATCCATCCACTCACTCACAGACAACACGCAGCTGCATGCACGACCTCCCGAAATCCATCCTTTCGAATCCTCCCTTCCTCGCGAGGACAGAGTCCACCTGGCCAGGCTGAGATGCGGACACCATCCAGCTCTCCTGAGCTATCAGAAGAGACTGGATGACTCCGTTGTCGACGCCTGCCTGGGATGTAACACAGCACCCCATACCATTAAACACATCATAGAAGACTGCATTTCACACAACCACTTATGCCAACAACACAATCTACACTCAATGAGAGCTCTGTGGGAAAGCCCGATCGTGGCCATGGCCTTTCTCAGGGACTCGGGGCTGTTCGGCCAGGCAGCTTAGGGAACAACAACAACAACAACAACTGCGCTGCACATTCGCGTTCATAAGTTGGATCCTGCCTCTATCATGTCAAACACACATGCAGAAAATATTTATCGCCAAAGGGAGAGCTGTTAGATTGAGGAGCATATATTTTTACTATATAAATTCATAATATTATTCACCACCAATTAACTTGTAAATAAACCGAATTAATGAAATCAATGACAGTAATGAATACATGTGGTACTCCAGGGACTCGAACCTAGGATACTCAAATCGAAATTCCGCACTCTAAGCATTTAAGCTATCAAGACAATTAAATGTGAAAGTGGGGATTTTTTTTTTAGCGTGACTGTACAGTACGTGAACACTCCCGTAACCGAAATTTATGAAACGCTGTGCATTGATTTGTAGAACCCAGTAATTCAATTATATATGTGGATCAAGCTATTTTCCTGATGCTTCTTCACCGTATCATAATTGTTTAACATCAAATATTAGCCTACAATATCAATATTTTTGGTCACAATTGCAAAGTAGACATGTGCCCTTAACTTAGATCGAGAAATGTAAGCAAATACCTACCCTTCGCCACTATCACGTAATTGTCATCATATTCTGATAACCATTAGACGATTCTCTGTAGTTTATAACCTACTTCTACGACTCAAATGGGCAAGTACGATCTCAAAAAACCCTCTTTATAACATTGGTCCTTCTTAAACTGCATAAAATCATAAAATGTTAGCCAGAATCAAAGGTAAAAAGGCATCGTGGTGCTGAAGGGGTTAAGAATTGAAGGCATAATAAAACGTATGAATTACATAAATCTCGTTTGAAAGGCAACCGTGCAACTGTTGTAGCCTACTGTTGCTGGCAATAATGTCTGAAAACTATGTGAAACTTCGAAAAAATACATCATGAGGGTTAGAGTCATGGTAGTGTATCGAAGTATCTTGTTTGTGTTCGAAACGGGTTCAAATATACAACTGTGATACTTCCTGTTAATTGCGAACAAATTGTTACCAGTATAGGCTACTTGTAAGTGATGAATTAATATGTAGCCTACTGTGTATATGTACACGTTTATATTATTTGGTTATAGGACTCAAGATATATCATATAAATAACCTAAAGCATAGGCTATGCCTAGTCGCCTACTGGACAGTTTTATGTAGCCTACCGGTAATGTATTACAGTATATGTTTTTCTTACGTTTTCTGTAATGAGGAGTCTGTCCACTTTCTCCTTGCGACATATTATGTTCCAGTAAGTCCACGGAGGCGGGAGCCTGGTATCATTGCCACTGCACCACACAACTGTCAAAACCACACTGCTGGCCGTTAGAATTGTCAGAGAAACCTGGGGTTGCCACCAACCGACAGATCTTCATCTAACTTACCGGACTTACTGAGCTCCATATGACGCTCAATCAACGGTCTGTGATTGTGGAGGGAGCTGCACCAAGGGGTGGACCGAGGAAGACCTGGGATCGGACTATACGCGCCGATCTCAAATCCAAGAACTTGACAAGTGAAGCAGCCCTTAACAGGGTTGCCTGGAACGCCGCCATTAGGACAAGAGACTGAAACTGCACTTATGTGTGGAACACTCAGTCTTAAAATGTTATGTATGTATGTATGTTATGTAATCGTGTCATAAACTTATTGGAGAGGCATGTAGATAAGTCCATATGACGCGATCGCGTCATATGAGTTTTTGGTCATAAGTTCCATATGACGCTATCGCGTCATATGAGTCGCAAGGAGTTAAGTTACTTGGACTCCGTATAGATGGCGCAACTAATTCGCCTTGTT
>CM064519.1:15716409-15748909 GCA_032716605.1 Paralithodes platypus | reverse complement strand
AGCTCAATAGGCGATTCTTCTGAGCTAAAGACTACGTATTTGTGTTGATGTGACTAATTTGCAATATATTGTTATGGACAAGAAATTTAGTTTTTTCTTCATATTATTTTTGTTGATTCTGACATTGATTTATATCGATAATGACTAGTTTTCAGTGTAATATCCTAACATGCTTAGCCTAACCTAACCTACCTAACGTAACATAACTTACTTAGTTACGTAACCCAGCATAGCCTATAATAGCCTATAAGCAGGCTTTAATTACAAAAGTGGACATGTAAGCATCAATTTAAAGATGGCTGCCGTCTCTCGCCATTCCCATTACTGTCCCCATATGGTCAAAGGGAACGTTATAAATATTCTTAAGCTGTATACAATCTCAAGTGGTCGCCAGAATGTATTCACAAATTGGCTAAATTTGAGATTTTTTGAAATATACCTGTATATACTAAAATATAAAATATAGAAGTCATGGTACACTTTCTACATTTTGGTACTGAAAAAGTATCCCGTACCGGTACTGTACTACTGTAGCCTACGTTTCTGACTGTAACTCAATACTCGTTGACGTCAACATGCATAACTTGCTAAGTCCATTTCCATTGCAATTGCATTATATTCAAGTTAGCGTGGTGTGTGTGTGTGAGGGGGGGGGGGGGGGGGTGCTCAATTTCTAACGTGCTCAGCACACACGGTGGCTGTGTGTGTGCTTTCAGTTTCTAACTGCCTTGATGGTGTAATGGTTAGAGTGTTTAAAATCTGTATATGGTATCCTAGGTTCGAATCCCGGTATATCACATGTTTGCTTTCATTAATTTCATTGGGAGGTGTTTGGTGTTGGAGTGAAATTAATAACAATCGATATTTGTACTGTTTGCAAACCGAGGAATTTTCATAATACTTTTATATTCTGTGAACAAAACTTGTGATTAATTTTAATTAATTGATGTACTGTATATATGCATGCTCTTAACGTATTGCATTGTATGAATATCCTTTAATTTGGGATGTTTTCTTAGTTATTGCATACCGTATTGTATTGCATAAGTGTCCATTAATTTGGGACGCTTTTACCGTTAGTACATACTCACTATTGCTGTATTGTATAGCAAAACTATCAATTCATTTGACCTGTTTTCACCTTTAATACATTCAAACAGGGTTCAACAAATATACACAGTAAAATTAGTCGACCTAATGAGAACCCTGTGTGAATGATACATTATATTTATATTTACCTTGTTATGTTGCTGCCTAATTAATGATCCATCAACGATATCGATGGTCCATAACATCCATTAAGGGGAGATGGGTAGTTTTATAGTTCCCCTTCTCCCTCATGATTAGCCCCATTAGTTTTCAGATTTTAAGATGTTTGCTTCGTTAGTTTGTCGATTTTAAGACCTTCCGCCCCATGTCTTTGTCAATATTAAGACCTTTCGTGCTATTTAGGTGTCGATTGTTTTCCTGGCGAACGACAGTGAGTCTGTAATTACGAACGCCGGGACATTTTTCTACCGACAAATGTACAAAACGGGGGATCTAATGGATGTTTTATTTAAGTTCTATGGAGAAAACTAGAAACATAATAAATGCGGTACATGACAAAATATCGACCAAAAAATGAACTATCCCCCCTTGAGAAACCTTTGTGTGTGTGTATTAATACCACTCGTCCCTTTGTTATGGCTATGGACCCAGAGACCTCATTATACTGGGGTGAAGGGTATCGTCATTAAGGGGGAGGTAGTGGTTTTTTCTGGACCCCTCTTCTCCCTAATGTTTAGTCCCATTAGTTATTGAGATTTTAAAACGTTCGTTCCATTACTTTGTTTCATGTCTTTATCAATATGAAGACTATTCTTGCCATTTAGGTGTCGATTTTATCCTGGCGAGCGATAGCAAGCCTGTAAGTTTGTAGGAATCGGCCTTGGGCCGGGAATTTTTTTTCTACCGAAAAATGTATGCATTTATCTCGAAAGGGGATCTTGACGATAATTTACTAAGCTTGATGGAGGTCTAGGGAGGTAACTAAAAGAAAGATAAGTTTATAAATAAATATACTAATAATTCCGTACCCCCTTCAGTTTATAATACCATCCGATAGGAGACACGTGTTTACTCGATGATGTGAGCATGCATCGTCGACGCTTGTGTAAACGATAATTACATGTACCGGTATCTCAATAATTTTTGAAGGCATTATGACGAAATATTTTGAAGCAATTAATTTCATACGGTACCTTTATATTTGCAAGTTCTGTTAATTAATTGATGCTCCCTTTAAATGCAAGCAAAGCGGGACTACGTTCTCAGTCTACTGAAAACTTGTGTTATTATATTTCTCCAAAACAAAAAATAAATACAAAATAAATAAAAATAAAATATATACTGTATATATACTGAATATATATATACTGTTATTATACACATATTCTCTTGCATAAAACAATCATGATTACTAAATAAGAATGCTAAATATGTAATTGAATAGGCTAGTTGCTTGGTGGTTGTCATGACACAGGTAGTCATCACACAGGTAGTCATCACACAGGTATAGTCATCACACTGGTTGTCATCACACCGGTTGTCATCGCACCAGTTGTCATAGCACCAGTTGTCATCGCACAGGTAGTCATCACACTGGTTGTCATCACACAGGTAGTCATCACACGGGTTGTCATCACACAGGTAGTCATCACACGGGTATGGTCATCACACTGGTTGTCATCACACAGGTAGTCATCACACGGGTATGGTCATCACACTGGTTGTCATCACACAGGTTGTCATCACACAGGTACTGGTAGTCATCACACGGGTAGTCATCACATGGGTAGTCATCACACAGGTTGTCATCACACTGGTAGTCATCACACGGTTTGTCATCACACAGGTAGTCATCACACTGGTAGTCATCACACTGGTAGTCATCACACAGGTAGTCATCACACAGGTAGTCATCACACAGGTAGTCATCACACAGGTTGTCATCACACAGGTAGTCATCACACTGGTTGTCATTACACTGGTTGTCATCACACAGGTTGTCATCACACAGGTTGTCATCATACAGGTTGTTATCACACAGGTTGTCATCACACAGGTACCGGTAGTCATCACACTGGTTGTCATCACTCGGGTTGTCATCACACAGGTAGTCATCACACAGGTTGTCATCACACAGGTAGTCATCACACTGGTAGTCATCACACTGGTCATCGCAGGGGTTGTCATCACACAGGTTGTCATCACATTGGTAGTCATCACACAGGTAGTCATCACACGGGTCCAGTTATTGCGGCGGAATGTATCGGATTCGCCTTATCGGATTAATTTGGCCGCGGTATCGAATTCAATTAGCGTACCCCGGCAATCGATAGGTACGGGAGGTTTTATATGCAACCGGTTTGGAAGGTCGTCCAGTCCCAAAATCAATAGTTCGGTTACAGTATGTCTCTCTAGTAAACTGTGTTATTTTAAGGGACCTATATATAGCCCGTTTACGTTTTTTTATTTTTTGGGGGGGTGGAGTGGGGGGGGGGGGGGGCTACCGATAAATTGACTCATCCTCATCTAAAGGGATGATTTTAGTTTGCTCCCTAAACCTCTATCCCCAAGACACCCTATAAGATAAATTTGGAATTTTTTCGGTAGAAAAATGGCACGAAAGGTCTTGATATTGATAAAGAAATGGGGCAAATGTCTTAAAATCACAAAATATATTGGGGCTAAACATGAGGAAGAAGGGAGTCCAGAAAAACGATATACCTCCCCATAAGTTAATAATATAACTTTTTCGTTGATATTCTTCGTGTGTTCTACAATCCCGTGACTTATGGTCGTAATGTGTCCAGTTAAAGGGGACAGTGGTTATTGTGGGTTCTATTTATTAATTAATATATTTTTTAGACCTTTATCAAGCTTAAAAGAAACTCCCTAGACCCTCCTTCAAGATAAATCTCTACATTTCATTGCCAAGTTCTCATACTCAGCAACATATTGCACTTACCGTACCAAATGTTCGTAATAGCTAAGTAATTAAGATGAAGTTATGACAATTTACCATCAGCTGGACAAAAATATACTATTGTGTATGTTTGTATGTGATTGGGGCATGTATGTGTGCTTGTGTGGACGTGTGCGCGTTTGTGGCGTGTATGTTTGCTGGTGTGTTTGTGTGTGTGTGTGTTTGTGGCGTGTATGTTTGCTGGTGTGTTTGTGTGTGTGTGTGTGTGTTTGTGGCGTGTATGTTTGCTTGTGTGTGTTTTATTGAATTCACTATTTTTCAAACGTATAGGAAGATATTAACCATATACACTGGATGGCGAGTTTATGATCATGCGACTAATCATTCCCAGACGATTGTAAGCAGCTTAGGTAAGGTTTGGGAAATTTCGTAGCTCACGTAGGCCTACTTCATGTGATTATGGAAAAAAAAGTATAGTACCAGTATGCAGGCTTTTTCCCACCTGACAATCCCTCCAATTTTATGTTAGCATGTAAATGTGGAAAAATTCGTTGTGTAGGGCGAGAAAGTACGGTAATGGACGAATAATGTTAAGGCGAATTAGGATATATACATAAATGTGCTTCAACAGTGATGGAACGGTACATACTGTATATTGTGACTTGTTTCACTTAAGCAAACAAGGCCATATGTTCCTCTCACCTCTATATTGCCTTTGAGGGCGATAGGTGGCTGGGTTATTGTGTGTGGCTAGCGGCTGTGAAGTGAATTGCTCTGCTATAAATCCTGGTAGGCTGACAAGGACCCTGCCTATGTCGCTCTAATTGCCTCTAAACGGGCATGGAGAGTGACGGAACCCAGCCTGTGTCACTCCCTTGGGCGAGTTATCCCATATCAACTGGGTCCCTCACCTTAGACTCCTAGGCCTGGGTGTGGTCAACATCGTTCAGTCCTTCTAGGCCTTGGAGACCAATGGTTCTAACCTATGGAGCTCCCCGGGTCAAGTTACCCCCCACACTACCTATAGTACCCTACACTCCTTGGCATGGGAACGGAAAACCGGGGGCAGCCCTGCTCGTCCTCGGAGGTCGATGGGCTCTCTATCCTTGCCCCCTCTTGTTCCATTTACGTTTGTATAGAAACAATTGGTTATAATTTTGTGTACGGTATTGTGTGAACATCACATAACCAGCAGCTACCTTCATTGGGGAATCCTAGCATCCTTGCTAGGCCTCGGAGGCCGATGGGACATGGACTACGTTACTCCCCTGGTCGAGTTATCACTACACCACCCACGCCCTCCACCGTAGGCTCCTTTACCTGGACACCCATTGACCATAAAGAAACTGACAACGACCATCAGACTTATTATGTATGGTACGTGGTATGTGTCAAAAAAGAAAGAAAACAAATCGTGGACCTCTCATTTTATCATTTTACTGCATAGCATCTCTTAAGAGTCGAGAGTACATAGTGATATATGAAGGGATTGTATTTATATATTCACGACTAACTAATCCTTATTTGTCACTATATTAATAATTAGTTGGCTACATTATTTAGACCTACCGTATCAGCATAATGTGATGCAAAAGAGGTCTACCTATTTTATGAGCGACTGTACACAAGCATTTGCAATTTCATCCGCACCCCTTGTTTACCCACGTTGAGGAAGGGGATACTATTGTTTATTTATGCAGGCAGTAGAGGGTAGATAACGGAATTTATCTTTAGCTAGTATTAATGGCTTCGATAGTGCTGCAATTATATTTATAAATGTGAATATGTAGACGCGTATGTTAAATATTCGATCTAGCATAAACTACAGTGAGGCATGTATTTGATAGAAATTATGTTCAATTGATTATGTTGCTCTCTGCTGACGAATTCAACTAAGCTATTCTGTCAAGAAACTGGCGTTAACGCTCCCTGACTACGGCTCTTCTCGTTATATACTCATCGTCGCTTACGGCCAGAGAACATTGCCACACCACATGACATCATAATATTACTGACACCACATGACCTATTACTGACACCACATGACACTATTACTGGCCTGACTGAGGGCACTTTAGTATTGATGGTGGAGCTACAAGGGATAATGAAGAGCAATACAGCAATAGGAGGTACAATAATAAGGTTTCAGAGATAGTTATTGGTGAGTATAATAAACAAATGATAGGTCTGAAAATCGCCAAACGAATGGAGCGAACGTCTTCAAATCTCAAACACTAATGGATCTAAACATGAGGGAGAAGGGGATCCATACAGAACGAAATCAACCCCTTAACATTATATTTGACTACGATGACGCCTTTAAAAGTCATCTTATTAAAAGCGTGTTCAAGTTGTAACTAAACAGTTATATTTTTGTTAAGCAGTTATTGATTATTACGACGACATTACAGCACCACATTTACCAGCTTTATTGAGGGCACTTTAGTATTGATGTTAAGGGGGGTGACCTGTTTTTTAAATTTTTCTCCTTTTCTCTCTTGCTCTGGCTTCTATCCATTCGGCCCCATTCAGCCAACTAGTTTAAGACGTTTATCCCCATCTAGGTGTCGATTTCTTCCTGGCGAGCGATAGCGAGCCAGCATTATATGAAGAAATCCGGCTTCGCCGGAGAAATTGTTCTACCGAAAAATGTACAAATTTAGCCTGCTGTCAAAAATATTTTTAAAATATGCTGGCTCGCTACCGCTCACCAGTAAAAAATTGACACCTGGATGGGGATAAACGTCTTAAAACAGTAGGCTGAATGGGGCCAAATGGATACAAGCCAGAACAAAGATAGAAAAGGACAGAACAAAAACAGGTCACCCCCCTTTAAACCTGTTAGAGATAATGACCACTGACATACAGGAAGGTGGGACGGATCATTTGGCTATAATGTATTAATAGTATGTGAAATATAGAACACATAGACTGCAACACAACTATACTCCATATTTGTCTCACCTGGCGGAAAATGTTAATCCATATTATACCCTGTTCCAAATATGTAGGCCAAGACTCTTCAATATTAACCTCTATAATTCAATAACGACTACATTAATCGAGTTTATATTTCTACCATT
This sequence comes from Paralithodes platypus, assembly GCA_032716605.1. Classification (NCBI taxonomy): domain Eukaryota; kingdom Metazoa; phylum Arthropoda; class Malacostraca; order Decapoda; family Lithodidae; genus Paralithodes; species Paralithodes platypus. The sequence goes on along the minus strand of CM064519.1, from coordinate 15,741,856 downwards.
TGGGAAGGGTTAGCCAGGGAATATGAAATCTGAGAATTAATACGAGGCAGGGACATGTGCAGTTTCATAAGTGTCCATAACGTACCGGTATCCACAAATTAGCTGTAAAGGGATAACATTTGCCGAAAGATTGAAAACAAAAAAATTATATCACAAGGTATAAAACAAAACGGAAGTCCCCATACTCATTTTTACGCAGCTCGTTATGTAATGTTTATGTATTCGTTATGCGATGGGTGGTTACGACTACGGTACAGTGCAACACTACTATGACAAATTAGGACAAGCTCACAAGAAATCAAACAAAACGGAACTCCCCATAATTATAGGCATTGTTACGTACGCTCGTTATGTAATCTTTATGTACTCGTTAGGTAGTGGGTGATTACGACTACATTGCAACACTCTTCACTGACAAACGACTGGCTTAGGCTGTCAACGGTCCGAGGGCACTTGTATATTGATGATGATGATGATGATGGGGCTGCCACAGATAATGAGCCCTTGGTTGGGGTTGTCAAGGTGGGAGGGACAGTTTGAGGCCAATCATTATGTGGTAGAGCTGTTATGTGGTAGAGCTGTTTTGTGGTAGAGCTGTTATGTGGTAGAGCTGTTTTCACAATAAACAGGTTGATTAATCCCGTCTATACTGGCGACGACTTGACACGAAAATGAAACTTAATCGGAGAACGAACCCCCAAGTTCGAACCTTGAAACCGCGAAAGTATCATATTGCGATAGCGAGCTTGTAATTTAAGGAGGAATCGGCCTAAGACCGTGATATTTTTCTACCGAAAAATTTACAAATTTATCTTGAAAGAGGGTCTAGTTTTTTTGTTTTGTCTAATACTTGATGGAGGTCTAGCGAGAAAACTTAAATGTAGATATATACCGTACATAATTGATTAAACCAAAAATTGAGCACTACCTCCTTAAGCTTTCAAAACCCTCAATATTAATCTAAAATAATCCAATAACCCCGATAGTGTTAATATATTTACCGTACATCATAGATTGAATAAGGGTGTCCTGTGGCCCATTGGTGAGGTGCTTGGTTCACAATTAACTAAAAGTAAACTCGTGTTCCATTGCCGAGTAGGACCAGACGGGTATGCACGTGTTTCCGTCCACTTATCCGGTGTAAGTGGACATTTTGTAACATCCCATCTGGCGAGGTCAACTGGAATAAAGGCGGTGTCACACGAGCTCTTTTTCCGTCGATTTTTACGGGCAATTGTAGTCTGGCATCTTTAAAATTTATATTATGTCAGAAATCAGCCACCTAACATAATTTACCTTCAGTCTAGTTTCCGATGCCAGTGTGGAAGAGCCTCAAAATATTACTAGAACAAACTTGCTCATCGAAAATTGCCGGAAAAAACGCTCGTGTGACACCGGCTTAACATGGATAATTTGTAGTATTCCCTGTGTACCAGGCTCAATAACTATAACTATAAACCACGGAGATAGCCCCATGGTAAAGCGTAGCCCAGTGTAAGTTTTGTATGTGGTGTCCTAGGTTTGAGTCCCCGGAGGATCATATGCTTTCATTAATTTCATTTGGGAGTTATTGGTGTTAAAAATGATATTTATTGATATGAGGAAAAGGAACTGTAGCCTATCATTGTTCCCTAATATACATGCTAATTTGTTGAAGACTTCCCTTACATTGTATAGCTCGCAATACTTGACTCAATAGCGCTTATCGTTGGACAGCTATTGTTTATAATTTGTTACGGTGTATTGTATTTTATTGTATTACTTTACACTATTTTTTGTATTAGTATGTTATATTGTGTTATTTTTTGTATTATTATGTTATATTGTGTTATTTTTTGTATTATCCAATATATTACACTGTACCGGTAATATCTAGATAATTGTCATTATGATGATAATGCCATAACACGATCAGTAGATACGGTTCTTTTAACGGCAGCTAAATATTGAACTGACATTTTAAAACTGCCACACTAAAACTGCTCGTAAATATTGACGGAATATACGCTCGTGTGACGCCGCCTTAACCCTTTAACAATTATGACAGTGACAAGAAATAGGGTGGTTAGTATGGAAGTGAAGAAGTCCTTGCATGACAGTGTGGTAATCCCGACACTGACTTACGGAAGCGAAGCATGGACGTTCGAGAAGAGACTCAGACCAAAAGTGAGAGCGGTGGAAATGAGTTACTTAGGAAGTGCGTGCGGAGTTACATGGAGGGATAGACAGACGAATGTGGAAGTAAGAAGGAGGTGTGGTGTGGAGGTAGATGTGCTGGAAAGTGTGAAAAGGAACACCTTGAGATGGTTCGGCCATATGGAACGTATGGAAAGCGAGAGAATGACTAAGAGGGTGTACGAGAGCGAGGTGGAAGGACAGAGAGGGAGAGGTAAACCGAAGGAGAGGTGGAAGGATGGAGTGAGGAAGTATATGGATGAAGGCGATGCTGGTAGGGAGGAGGGGCACTGACTGACTGGGAACAGAGGTGCATGGGGGCGGTTCGTTCGTGGCCACCCCTTCGGGGATCACAGCGTCAGGCAATAGATAGTTAGATAGATGGCAGTACATTCTGGCTATCATTACACGATTGTATGCAGCTTAGGAAGGATCTGCGGGAATGATAAGGGCAAGGATCATCTCAAGTAATCCTCTGACTTACATACACCCTTGTTACTCTGAGAAAAAAAATCTAATAATAGCCAAAAAACAGAACAGAAACGCGTAATCGGACTCGAAAGGGTTAAGACCCCCCCCCCCCCCCCCCTCATACACACACCTTCCAACTTTTCCATTAGCTCTATCAGATGTCCGCCTGTTCCATCTCAACCCGGCTAACTTTCTGATCTCAGCCCTCCATTTAGTTGGCTGTCTACCCCTTCGTCTCACACACCCAAAATCAAGAGTTGGCCGAAATCCTTTGATACAATGTGTGTGAAGTATATATATTCAGACATTCATTAAATCAGCATTTCTTCGACGTGAAAGAATAATTATTTTTTGTTTTCACGGGCTAGAAACACGTGATTATTGTTGACGATAGCTTAAAATTACACTCCTGATGAACAAACTCTAATGCGCGGAATTTCGGTGTGAGTATCCTAGGTTCGAGTCCTTGTAGTGCCACATGTAATCGTTTGATTTTATTAATTGAGTTTAGAAGTGAATTTGGTTGGTGAAAACATGAATTACCTAAATTAATTATGTGTCTGGAAATCCAATCAGTATGATAGCGTTCATTTCATCTCGTTTGAAGCAGTTTAGGAAGAACCTGTGACAGTCAAAAGCTTAATTGAGTTTTCCCACTTTGATTACAAAATGTACGTTCTAAGTTGAATTAACTCATGTGATGTTAGCTAGTATAAATTAAAATGGTCATCTAGTGAAGAACCTTAACCTGTATATAACAGTCGCCCATGTGAGTTATTCTCTATGTAATGTTATGTCTGGAGGCAATGATAGCAGTTGAATCATGAAGTACCGGTACCGGTATTGTATTTGGAAACCGTGTATTAAATTCAGATTAACTGCCTACTGCATCACAAATTATTCTCGTATTCGCAGTCTTACAATTTGTACATAAAATCACCGAGAAGGGAAGAACACATGTGGGCGACTGTACACTCGAATTCATTTTTCTTTATTAATACGCTAAGTGGGATAGAGAAGTAAATTAAAATCTTAGCAGTTCCTGGGTGTTTCTATTAACCCGTTAACTGCAACGCCTCATATTCGTCCGTATGATTGTGGCATTAAAGTCTAACGTGCTGGAATAAACATAGGCTAATAAAGTGTTATTGGCGAAGCTTTGAATTTGGGTCTACATTTCTGCAACACTGATTTTTGCCTTCTAAGAAAGAATCAAAGAACTCGGACAAAGACTAATTCATACTAAAGTTCTGTCTTCAGCTTTGCAGTCGCGGTCATATATACTTGAATAATTTGTTTAATATAACTTGGGAAATTCACTCAATCGTTCCAACACATACACACACATTCACAGTACGTATTTCTTTAAAATATATGTATATTTAAAATCTGTGTACCTGTGTTTATGCATTAGTATGTGTGCCTACATGTGATTTTTGTGTTTGCGTGCTTTATCTTTTTAGTGGCTGTCTTACTGGGTGTGTATGTGTGGAGTACCGGTAGTTGCTTTAAGGCAGTTGGTCAAAATTAAAAATAAGGCTATACGATTAATCAATAACCATGCAATCACGCAGAACCTTCATCCATTATTAATACGAAAAGTTGTTGCATCCCTTTCATTATTCTTAAATGATATAGATAATTTCAAGGCAATTGTTTTAAGGGAGCCCACCTCGTGTTTTTGTTTTATCTTTCTCTCCCTCTCTCTTTGGCTTGTATCCATTCGGCCCCATTCAGCCTACTGTTTTAAGACGTTTACCCCCATCTAGGTGTCAATATTTTCCTGGCGAGTGGTAGCGAGCCAGCATATATATATATATTTGTGTTTCGACAGCAAGCTAAATTTGTAAATTTTTCGATAGAAAAATTTCTCCGGCGAAGCCGGATTTCTCCATACAATGCTGGCTCGCTATCGCTCGCCAAACAAAATTTACACCTGGATGGGGATAAACGTCCTAAAACAGTTGGCTGAATGGGGCCGAATGGATACAAGCCAGGGAAACAGAGCAAAGGAGAGAAAGAGAAAACAAAGCCGGTGGGCTCCCTTAAGGAACTTGCTTCGATTGTGCCACCTCTCCCCACCCTATCCGTATATACAGGCAACATTGCCTTTCGTCTCTTCATACACATAGAGGGAAAAAGAAAGTTGTTACAAACTTTTTATGAATGGAGGATACATTTAAGCACATGGGAATTCTCTATATTGAATAATATATATACCGGTATATATATATATATATATTATACTGTGTGGGAGGTATGTAAATTAGTGTGTGTAAATCTTTTGAGTGGATTTTTATCTTATTGTGTGGGTGTGGTTAATCTCGTACGTGCGTTGCTTTGAGGTCAGTAAGGTTAATTAAAGGCTGGTACTATTGCAAAGGAAAGTATATTTATTATTCTTTTTATAAATTACACGGGATCTTTCATCAGTAACAGCATTTTAAATCAGAGAGAGAGCGAGGTGGCATGTTTATTTCCAACGTTTTTCATATAATCTTTGTTTCTCGGTACGTTAATGAAAACTCCAAAATGTAAATGTTAAACTCTCCATATCTTATATATATATCTTGTTGATTAATGATAGGCCTACTGGAAGCTGAAATTTATAAACAATATATAATAGGAAGAAGCATAGCAGCATATCAATAACACAAATGTATAAGGAGGATAATCAGCCGAGATGTAGATTAGAAACTGACAAAATGGTAAGAAAAACATCAATTGAGGATGTCCCATTATTATGACGACGATTCGTTTTACGTTTGACATGAAGAAGCTGTAAAGCAAAAACACGAAAAACAAAAAACAAATCTCAAATGGTGTTTTTCTTGTAATTTGCAGATAAAGGAGTGTACATGAAATTGGCAGGATATTGAAAGAATAGTATACTGGGAATTTAAAATGATTATAAGACAATAATAATACTAGGAGGGAACATAACAGGAAGAGGGGGCATAACTGAGAAGGGAAATGACAGCTGGAGGATCGTGGTGTGAGGGGAAATGAGATTCGGACATTGTAGGTTAGCTGGGGAGGGCTAGGGGAAAGATGTGTGTCTGTCTGTGTGTAGGTTAGCTGGAGGAGGGGTAGGGGAGATATGTGTGTCTGTCTGTGGAGGGGGAAGGGGGAGGGATCTTGATGAAAAGGGTAAAGGGGTTTTCACACATTCACGATTTTGATCCCGACGCTTCGACAACTAGCCCAACGTGGTGCAACCGGCAGCATGGTGGTAAACTGATGGCACGCGGCATGGGTTGTCGTCTCAGCGTCCCCATGTGTCGGTGTGGTTGGAAAAAGTTTTGGTCTTGTTCAAAATTTGGAAATGTTGTTGTGGCGCTGGAAATTGTCGTGTGCCACCTTGGGACCGTCATGTTCCATGTGGCACTGTCATGGCACCGGCGTTGTACAGCGTACTTCATGACAATGCCGACAACCACCGATGGTACCATGATGGTTGTGAATATTCATGTGTGGATCAGAATGGCACCACTCGTGCCATCATTAGTCATGCAGCCGGCGTCCCTCATCATAGGTCCATCGTCCACAGTCTTGTACCAATTTTGACCGTTAACTTCTTAATATGTGTACACATCTGTACACATCGTGGGCCGTTATCATACAGCGTGGCATCGTCCAAGGTCCGTTAACGATCGTTGTGGCACCATCATTACACTATCGTCCCACTCTGAAGTTGGGGCCTTTCCGGCCCCAAGGTACACCGACTTTCAGCTTTGGGTTCGTCATGGCATTTGCTGTGAATATGTGAAAGCCCTTAGAAGGAACAGATACAGCTAGTGGTAGTGCCGAGAGAGAGAGAGAGAGAGAGAGAGTTGGGGTAATTATTATTATTATTTATTATGTTATTTTTTTACGCAATTGACAGTCCTCGATTGTAGTTCTTATTTTACTTTAATAAAATGCATAACATTTAATAGAATTACATAAATGATAAAAGTGGAAGAATGAATAGAAAGCTTGCTGAACGTGACCTTCTTCGCTTCTATATAAAATGCTTCCCTTTATTCAAGCTGTAAATAAACTTTCCTTTGCAGAAAAGGAAAACTACAATAACAGTAAAGGAAATTGTGAAAAATTATAAAATGTATTAATTACTGGGAAAATGTGATATAGTCTCGCTCTTACTTTTGGCTGCGTAAATTGACAAGATATATTGTAAATAATTTAAGACAACCAAACAATCTTTACATTGAATAAAGTTGTGCATGAACTAAAATAAACATTTAAAAGTATAGTGTGGAATCTGTGGATAAATGTGGTGGAAGAGAGAAGACAGTAACATCCTTTGCACGATCTAAATGTTATATAGTGGGGAGAGCAGGAGACATAAGAAACATTTCACTTAAGAGGGGATGGGCGTATTTATTTGCTCACACACACACATATATACTGTATATATAGTTTATTATTATTTTAGTTTCCCCCCTAGACCTCCATCAAACTTAAATAAACACCTCTCTAAGACCCTTCTTCAAGATAAATGTGTACATTTTTCGTTAGAAAAATGTTCCGGCCTACAGGCTCGAGCCACGAAAAAGTAAACACCTAAATGACACGAAAAGACCAAATATTGACAAAGAAATGGGGCAAAAGGTCTTAAAATCGCTAAACCATATGACCGAACGCCTTAAAATCTATAAACTGATGGGTTTAAACATGAGGAAGACGGGGGAAAAGAAAAACGACCCATCTCCCCTTAAGCAGGAAACTAAAATGATGGTGTGGCGTAAGGAAGGGAACACGTAACAAAACCTAATAATAACACACATAACAAAGCCACTCCAACAGCTTCCTCTCTCTCCATCACCCTTTCTCACCTCTCAACACTTCGAAAAGTAGATACGAGGTGGCGTTGTAAAAGCTTATCCCTCAATACCTTCATCTGACCTGATAACCTCTAATATACCTTGATTTTGGCTCTTTGCCACTCTTTCAACCTGGGGGGGGGGGGGGACACTTGATACAGACAGCTTTGCCTTTTGTCTCCTTCATATACATAGAAAACAAATCAAGGTAAAAGCTAAACATAAACTTCACTAAACTGATGTGTAAATATGTATAACTTAAATGAAAGGTGGACTAAAGAACTGTGGGGTTATAGTTGACCTTTCCAGATTGCTGTAGACTCTACTATCCTCTTTTTTCTTTTCCAGCTGATGGTAAATTGTCATGTCTTTATCTTGATTTCTCGGCTATTACGAAAATTTCATACCGAAATTTGTAGTCAATTATTAAAACTTGCCATTAAAATGACGCAGATATATATTTGCTTAATGTATGTTCATTAAGTATCGGGAAATTTGATGGCAAGAGATTAAGTTTATCATCAGCTGGAGTAAAATAGGCTATAGAGCTGTTATATATATTCTCCCCCCAGAGCAATATATATTAATAACCCGGAGGTGGTGTATTAGTCTTTATTATGCTACCTGTTATACAACTCTTATTGCTTCCTCTCTCTCTCTCTCTCTCTCTCTCTCTCTCTCTCTCTCTCTCTCTCTCTCTCTCTCTCTCTCTCTCTCTCTCTCTCTCTCTTATCTCCTCCTCTCTCTCTCTCTCTCTCTCTCTTCTCTCACTCTCTCTTCTCTCTCTCTCTCTCTCTCTCTCTCTCTCTCTCTTCTCTCTCTTCTCTCTCTTCTCTCTCTCATAGATTCAAACACAATATGGTCCCCTGAAAACATATTCTATACCGGTAATCCTCTCTTGGAATTCGAACCCTGGGGCAACAGGATATATATTAATAATAATAATATACTTTCCCTGTCCCTTAATCCCTTAGTTCATATCGCTGTGATCTATTATCCGCGGATTAACAAAATCCATTCTAACAACATTTGAAACTGTGGAATAAAACTAGTTGTTAATATGAATTACATGATCCACCCTAATGTTAAAAATAAAATAAAAATAAAAATTATATATATACCGTATATAGTGTATATACTGTATATATACTGTATACAGTATATATATATATATATATATATATATATATATATATATATATTAATTTATATATATATATATATATATATTTATATATATACTGTATATATAGACTGGAAATCCACAGAAGAGTACAGAACAAATACCTGACTCTGGAGCCAGCCACTCTTGCAAATTTGTATAATAACCGAAGATCTACGAAAGTAGAGAAATGCATTTTAACACTTTTACATAAACATTATTTTAATATGTACACAACAGTCCGAGCCTTCTAATAAGATACTCGGACATACTTTTTAAACCCATATTTTGTGCATGCAATATATTTTAGATGCAATTTAATTTTAGCACTAACATTTTTTAAATTTTGTGCAGTGAACCTACCCTTTTCTACACACCTTTAGTGTGGAAGCATATTCGCATATATATATATATATAGAACTGTCATGTTCATATCACGTTGAAATATCACTTAGGCAGATTGTGTTTTATTTGTCTGGCTTATCCTCGTGTCCTGAAGCTGAACTCCGTTTATTACACTCAGTATCGGATTATAGGAATTTCTTGTCACAGGATTATTTCAGTAAATAAACTTCAGTGATCCCTCTAATCTCCTATATCACAATTGCCTCTAACCCTTTCTGTACCGGCGACGTCTTTTTTTATTTTTTTTTTATTTTTTTATTTTTTTTTTCTATGTGATTGAGGGAGGCAAAAGGCATTACTGCCTATAGCGAGTGCCTCCCCCATAGTTGAAAGAGTGACAGGGCCAAAATCAAGGGACGTTCGAGCCAAAATGCCTGGACACACGGAGTTTGAAGCAATTTAAGTCATAGGAAGAGGGAAAGACTGATTCTGGGAGAGAGTTCCAGAGCTCAGCTGTTGAGTAGAAGAAAGTTTGAGAGTAACGTTTCACTCTTGGGTTGGAGAGTTGCACAGAGTAGGGGTGGGATTGAGTTGCAAGACGGGTACTACGTGCCCTACGTAAAGGAGGTGGTATGCACTGGGATAGCTCTGAGGAACACTGATTATTATAGTAGCGATAGAATAGCGAGAGAGATGCAACATTGCGGCGGAGAGAGAGAGAGACTGCAGAGAGTTGGTGAGTGGATGGGAGTTAATGATACGAAAGGCCTTCCTTTCAACTTTGTCTAGGAGAGCGGTGTGAGAGGAACCTCCCCACACATGTGAACAATACTCAATACAAGGGCGCACTATGCCCCTGTACAGAGCAAGAAGCTGTGCAGGGGAAAAGAACCCCCTAAGGCGGTTGAGCACCCAGCTTCTGGGAGGCTGCCTTAGCAAGACTGGTAATATGGTCCTTCCAAATGAGAGCAGAAGAAAAAGAGACACCAAGAATATTGAGAGAAGATGAAGGGTTGATTTTTGTATTGTTGAAGAATAAGGGATAGTCCGCTGGGAGATCCTGACGGGTAGATAGATGGAGAAATTGGGTTTTGGAAGCATTAAAGTTAACAAGGTTTTCTCTGCCCCAATTGGAAATAGTATTTAGATCAGAATTTAAGAGTTCTATGGCTTCATTAAGTTTGTCGTTGAGGAATTGCTGGCTGGGGCGTTCTGAAAAACTAATGGAGTAGTGTAAGGTTGAGTCGTCTGCGTATGACTGGATGGGAATTAAGGTACAGTTAAGGAGATCATTTATAAAAATTAGAAAGAGAATAGGAGATAGGACAGAGCCCTGAGGAACACCGGAGTTTATAGGGTGAGGAAGTGAACAATGGCCGTCCACAACCGCGGCTATGGAACGGCCGGAAAGGAAATTAGAGACAAAGGCACAGATGGAGGGATAGAAACCGAAGGAGGGTAGTTTAGAAATTAAAGATTTATGCCAGACTCTATCGAAGGCTTTCGATATGTCTAGTGCAATAGAAAAAGTCTCACCGAAGTCCCGAAAGGAGGATGACCAAGAGTTAGTAAGATATGAAAGAAGATCACCTGTAGAGCGACCCTTAAGGAAGCCATACTGGCGATCTGAGAGCAGATTATGAGAAGAGAAATGCTTAAGAAATTTGGAAGCAAGAATAGTTTCAAAAACTTTAGAAAGACAAGAGATGAGAGCAATTGGACGATAGTTGGAGGGTTGAGAGCGGTCACCCTTCTTTGGGACAGGTTGAATGTGAGCAAACTTCCAGCATGAAGGGAAGACGTTAGAGGATAGACAGAGACGAAAGAGTTTGCCTAGGCAGGGAGTCAGCACGGAAGCACAGTTTTTGAGAACAACAGGAGGAACACCGTATTTAGACGATTTTGTGCAGTTTAAAAATGATCCGTTGCAATAAAATGGGTTTAGTGAGACGGTTCGAAGCCTGTTAATTATTGGAGGCCCTTTTAAAACTGAATATAATCGTCTAATATTTGCCAGACTAAAATTACAAGAACGGCACCGGTTAACCCATGCAGTACCAGGGTCGTCCTTTTCATCATATTTTGACTACTATAGGACGATTTTATTCAGCTTAGAAAGGACCTCTAGTCATAATTAGGCTTAAAAGTATCTCAACCAACTCTTAACTACCACATAACCCTTCCTAAGCTGCGTGGTATCGTCTAAATATAGCTAGAATGATATGTAACACACGTCGCTGGTACGGTATATATGTAACACACGTCGCTGGTACGGTATATATGTAACACACGTCGCTGGTACGGTATATATGTAACACACGTCGCTGGTACGGTATATGTAACACACGTCGCTGGTACGGTATATATGTAACACACGTCGCTGGTACGGTATATATGTAACACACGTCGCTGGTACGGTATATATGTAACACACGTCGCTGGTACGGTATATATGTAACACACGTCGCTGGTACGGTATATATGTAACACACGTCGCTGGTACGGTATATATGTAACACACGTCGCTGGTACGGTATATATGTAACACGTCGCTGGTACGGTATATATGTAACACACGTCGCTGGTACGGTATATATGTAACACACGTCGCTGGTACGGTATATATGTAACACACGTCGCTGGTACGGTATATATGTAAACACGTACGTCACGTCGCTGGTACGGTTATATATGTTACACACGTCGCTGGTAGGGTATATATGTAACACGTCGCTGGTACGTATATGTAACACACGTCGCTGGTACGGTATATATGTAACACACGTCGCTGGTACGGTATATATGTAACACACGTCGCTGGTACGGTATATATGTAACACACGTCGCTGGTACGGTATGTGCTCAAAGGGTTAAGAATTAAGCTAAAATCCAATCTGTAATCCAATCTGTAATCCAATCTAATCCAATCTGTAATCCAATCTGTAATCTGACAACTTTATCTTTCATTATGACTAGTTTGTATCTTAAGGGGAGGCAGACCGTTTTTCTGGACCCCCTTCTCCCTAATGTTTAGCCCCACTAGTTTTGATATTATAAGACGTTCGGCCCATTAGTTTGGCGATTTTAACACCTTTCGCCCCATTTCGTTGTCAATTTTAAGACCTTTCGTGCCATTAAGGTGTCGATTTTTTTCCTGGCGAGCGATAGCGAGCCTGCAATTTTAAGAGGAACCGGCCTTTGGCCGGGAGATTTCTCTACCGAAAAACGTACAAATTTATCTTGAAGGGAGGTATAGGGGTGTTTTTCTAAGCTTGATGGAGGTCTAGGGAGGAAACTAAAAAATTATATGAATAAATGAATGAATAGACCAAACAAACGGTCAGTCTCCCCTTAAAGCTCCTAATAGCGTACAGTCCCATTTAATATATGCATAAACAGCAGAATCCATCACAATAATACGATAACTTGTGTAACGGATTCAAGGCTCCGATACATGTAGCCGCTAAAGTGCTCGTGTGACACCAGCTTAAGGGGAGACTGGCTGCTTGTTTGGTCTATTAATTCATTTATTCATATATTTTTGTTTAGTTTGTATCGTCCCTGTTTTGGTTTGTTTATTTTGCAAGTTTCACATTATAATTAATTTATTCATATTTTTTTTTAGTTTCCTCCCTAGACCTCCATCAAGCTTAGAAAAAACGCCCCCTTCAAGATAACTTTGTAAATTTTTCGGTAGAAAAATTTCCCGGCCAAAGGCCGGTTCCTCTTAAAATTGCAGGCTCGCTATTGCTCGCCAGGAAATACTCGACACCTAAATGGCACGAAAGGTCTTAAAATTGACAACGAAATGTGGCGAAAGGTGTTAAAATCGCCGAACTAATGGGCCGAACGTCTTATAATCTCAAAACTAGTGGGGCAAAACATTAGGGAGAAGGGGGTCCAGAAAATACGGTCTGCCTCTCCTTAATGCTTAACCCTTTCAGTACTGGTGCCGTAACGCTTGCTTTATATTATACAGTAGGTTTGGATAATCCATTAATTATTCTTGATCTGGGTTTATCCTAGAGCATCCCTTTTGCCTTCTCAATTTGTCTTATCTATCTATCTATCTATCTATCTGCCTATCTGTCTGTCTGTCTGTCTGTCTGTCTGTCTGCCTGCCTGCCTGCCTGTCTGTGTCTGTCTGTCTGTCTCTCTCTATCTCTCTCTATCTCTATCTATCTATCTATCTATCTACAGTATCTCTCTCTCTCTATCTATCTATCCTCTCTTCTATCTATCTATCTATCTATCTATCTATCTATCTATCTCTCTCTCCTCTCTCTCTCTCTCTCTCTCTCTCTCTCTCTCTCTCTCTCTCTCTCTCTCTCTCTCTCTCTCAATATATCTATCTATATCTATATATCTATCTCTTATCTATCTTCTCTATCTATTCTTTATGTGGTTATACTTTATACTCTCCCTCCTTGGTTAATGTAAGAATAATTACTCTTATTACATGTTCAGCTTAGCTTCTTTTTTCAACTACGTTAGTAAGAAAGGTACAAACAGATTATGTAGGATATACCTAGACCAAGATTACTGAAATACACCACACATTCAAATCATTTCTAAATATGTAGAATAAACTCAGATCAAGAACAATGAAATATACACACTATTCACATCATTTACAAGTACTAAATGTGTAAGATCAAGATGAATGAAATACACTTATAATTCCAATAATTCCTAAAGACTGTGGGAGGAGTACGAGAATTGACTGACATATTCGAGAAGCAAGAAATATACAGTATATGACCCGTTTCCTATAGTCTATTTGTTTTCAGTTGAGGATAAATGTAACCCTTTAGAAACTGATATGTTGAAACTTAACCCTTTCAAGCGCCAATACGCGTTTCTGTTCTGTTTTCTGGCTACTATTAGACGATTTTGTTCAGATTAGTAACGATAGGTCCTATATGGAAGTCAGAGGGTTGATTGAGATAGTATTTACCATTTTAATACCCACAGATCCTTCCTAAGCTGCATAAAATCGTCTAATGAGAGCCAAAATATACTGCTAAAACGCGTCAGAGCTTCAAGGGGTTAATTAATGGGAATATATAAAACTACTATGTCTCTGCGTCATATAAATACCAAACATTTATTGATAACATATTTCGTTACAAAATCTCCGTAATAGAAGAGTTATTATGATGAGATCATGACAATTTACCCTCAGCTGGCAATATACCGACTTTAGTGTAATTTATCTTCCTCCAGCACATTGACTCGTCAGTATGTGATTTTGGCTCGAACTTTTGTCATTTTGTCATTTTGGCTCGAACGTCCCTTGATTTTGGCCCTGTCACTCTTTCAACTATGGGGGAGGCACTCGCTATAGGCAGTTATGCCTTTTGCCTCCCTCAATCACATAGAAAAAAAAAAAAAAAATGTAACTCTAGCATCAGTATTTCTTGCTCTTGTTATTTCAGCTCAACGTTGAAGCTCTTCATTTCAGCTCAACGTTGAAGCTCTTCATTTTAATATATCAGTAAATCGGTGACCGGACAATTCAATCAGTAGACCATTTCAACCTGTAGCTCTCAACCAGTACAAAATAAACCAATACGGTTAGGTTAGGTTAGTACTATATTTTGACACTGGTTTGGTTGGTCTTGGTTGATTTGGAACTGGTTGAGAGCTACTGGTTGAGATGTCCTGGAACCCAGTAAATCACCATGATGTGCATTGAATTATATGTGCAATTGTTTGGCACATATTCGAAAATTGATATTAATCGTGATCGTGTACTCAACCTTTGATTGTGTTGGTGGTGTAATGGTTTAGATGCTTATGATCTGGGTGTACTGTCCCGAGTTCGAATCCCGGGAAGACCATATGTTTTCATTAGTTTATTCAAGTACATTGGGGTTTGTAATGGTGGATTAATGTTAAGAACAGGGTGTTCCTTAAATTCTCCTTTCTTATTGTCTTGTTTGCATTACTGTATCTATTGTATTGTATAGACCTAGTCAGTATTCATTCTAGTTTTCTTTAACTTGATCGCATTACTTAACATTAATTAATTAGCGCCATGTCCATTTATTTCGCCCTATAATCTCATTGTCCATTCTTACACCCTACCGGTATTGATTTTCAGTAGCCTTCTGTACACCAGTTACCGGTACCATCATACTGTATATCCCAAACATCTCTACCACATATATTTCATAATATATAATTTTCGTACCTGGTGACAGTTGCTATTATGTCTCTTGAAATGATATAATATTCAAAGTGATTCAATTACATGTAAACTACCGTATTCCTTTTTTTTTATATTAATTCCATTGATATAACCAAATTGGACCGGTTTGACATTTACATCCTGCTCCAACTCTCTCCTTCACCCGCGTATTTTATTCCATAACTTCACTTCCCCCCTTCAACAATGCAATCATATCAATATCCTTCCTGCCCCCTTCCTGGCGCCTACCCCTTTCTCCCTCTCCCATCCTTCCTCCCTCCCCCTCTTCCTCCTCCCTCTTCCTCTCCCTTCCTTTCCCCCTTCCTGCCTCTCCTAGTCCTGCCCCTTCTCCCCTTCATGCCCCCTCCCTACTTCCTCCTTTCCCCCTTCCTGGCGCCTCCCCCTTTCCCCCCTCCCCCCTTCTTCCTGCCCCCCTTCCCCCCTACCTCCCCCCCTTCTTCCTGCCCCCCTTCCCCCCTACCTCCCCCCTTCCTCCCCCCTCCATCCCTTCCTCCTTTCCCCCTTCCTGCCATCTCTCTCCCCTTCCCCCCTCCCCCCCTGGCGGCACTCAATCTCACCCGGCCAAACAGTGATGCCTCCTCTCACATTTCCTGGAGTCAACAGCCAGAGTGTCACCCTTGCAGCTCTCTTGCCTTTCCTCTCTCTTCTTCATTCTCTTTATTCTTTCCTCTCTCCTCTTCATTCTCTTTATTCTTTCCTCTCTCCTCTTCATTCTCTTTATTCTTTCCTCTCTCCTCTTCATTCTCTTTATTCTTTCCTCTCTCCTCTTCATTCTTTCCTCTCTCCTCTTCATTCTCTTTATTCTTTCCTCTCTCCTCTTCATTCTCTTCATTCTTTCCTCTCTCCTCTTCATTCTTTCCTCTCTCCTCTTCATTCTCTTCATTCTTTCCTCTCTCCTCTTCATTCTCTTTATTCTTTCCTCTCTCCTCTTCATTCTCTTTATTCTTTCCTCTCTCCTCTTCATTCTCTTTATTCTTTCCTCTCTCCTCTTCATTCTCTCTCTCCGATACTCAAGATACAAATAGCGACTCTCTTCCCCCTCAAGACAACTTCCGTGTCGTGAGGAACAACGTTTGCCCCAAGACCAGGAAACACATACCGATTACCGAGTGTCAAAACCGTTTCCAGATATTCGCAGACTCAGATGACGAAGAGGAAATAGAAGAAGTCCGGCTCGTGGGAGACTCGATGATACGTGGTCAGCTCACAGAGTTTTGCGCCAGGGCACCTAAGACCAGGAAGCGTTTTTGTATCCCTGGTGGTGGTGTGGATGACGTAGTTGCAGCAGTTGACGAAGTATCAAAGCTGGCCCCTGCAAATACAATGTACGTCATCCACGTTGGATCCAACGATATACAGCGAACCCGGTCGGAAGATTTGCTTTTAAAGTACCAGCAGCTGATCAAGTCGTTTAAGGAGAAGTCATCAAGGATCATCGTCTCAGGAATCGTCCCCCGGCTCGGTGTAGAGAGCCGATTTTACAACATAGCCACCAGCACAAATCGTTGTCTAGCAAACCTCTGCAGGAAGGAGAACGTGGGATTCGTCGACACCTGGGACAATTTCTACTACGATGACTATTTGTTTTCGGATGATGGAGTTCATCTGAACCAGGTGGGAGCAGCGCGTTTTGGGCGTCTTCTCAACGATGCGGTGAAGGATTTTCGGAGAAGAAATCGACTCAGCACAGGACAACCAGGAAGGAGGACCGAAGACAGCGAGGGACGGCAATCTACAAAGGAATTAAATACTAATCCGTCAAGAACCGCGAATTTGGATAAAGCTCCACCAACACGAACCCAAATTCAAAACCGTCAGGGATAACGACCGAGGACCGAGGACAGCCATGAATGTAAATGTAGATCCGACCAGAACCAAAAATTCGATGAAAGAACGATCTGCGAGTTCTAAAACCGCAACTTTAAAGGTTTCTATGCAAACGCTCGTAGCATACGCAATAAATTTTCAGATTTAGAGGAACTAGTGTTTACAGAAAATTATGATGTGATTGGCATAACAGAATCTTGGCTCAATACACAAGATAGAGACTTTTTAGCAGAGTATTCACTTCCCGGTTATGTAATGTTTGAGAACAGCCGAATAAATAAAAATGGAGGTGGCGTTTTATTTTATATCAAAGAAAGTCTTAACCCGACCCTCGTGTCAAAACCTCAAATTGTGAACGTCGACACATCTTTTGTGCTAATAAAGAATAATAAAGGTACAAAAATAATACTTGCGTTAATATACAGACCTCCAGCTCAATCAGTGCAAACTGACCGAGAAATTTACGAACAAATTGCAGATGTAAGTAACTCACAAGATACCGTAATTTTTGGCGACTTTAATTTACCTGTGACCAAGTGGGGCGATACTCTTACTTCACACTCCGGACATGACTTGTATACGAACTTGCAAGAGAGTTCGCTTTATCAATTTGTTCGAATGCCGACCCGTGGTAATAACGTTCTTGACATTGTACTTGCAACAAAAGAAGAATTGATAGAGAATTTGAATGTTGGTGATGAATTCAGTAACAGCGACCATCGTACGATAACTTCACTTTAAAGTTTACTAGTAACGAACCAAATAGTAGCATCGAAAAAGTCCCTAATTTCAAGAAAGCAAACTTCCATAAACTTAGAGCTATGTTTAAAGAAACTGACTGGAGCTTTTTAATTAACAATAACGACATAAATACATCTGGAAGTTATTCGAAACCACTTACCTAAAAGCAGTGCAAGACTGCATACCATCGAAAATACGGCGTCCCGGCCATAATAATAAGCCCAAATGGTGGAATAAAGATATTTCAAACTGCCTGCTTGCTAAAAATGTGCTAATGATAGATTAAGTTCCTCAGAAAATGAGGAAGAAGAGGTGAAATTTGTAGAGCTACGACGCAAAGCCAAAAAGTTAATTAAGCAAAGTAAAAAGACCTTAGAGTTACATATTGCGAATCAAAGTAAAACAAACCCGAAAGAATTCTATAGTTATATCAGAAAGAAAAAGTAGTTACTTCAACTGTTGGACCGTTAGTCGATGAAAAAGGAGAATACACCAAAGACGAAGTACAAATGAGTAATGCCCTCAATACCTTCTTTGCATCAGTTTTTACAACAGAAGACCTCAGTGATATCCCTACACCATCGCCGATTCAGATTGATAATTCAGATGTTCTAAGCAATATCACCGTTACAGAGAGAGAAGTATTGAATTGTTTAGATAAACTCAAGGTAAATAAAACGCCAGGACCTGATACAATCTCGCCTAGAGTTCTAAAGGAAGCTAAGAATGAGCTCTCCAAACCACTGACATTACTATTCAATAAATCCTTGCAGTCTGGAACTATGCCTGATCAGTGGAAGCTAGCCAACGTAACACCGATATTAAAAAAAGGCAGCAAATCCCTACCCAGTAACTATCGTCCAATTAGCTTAACCTCAGTTGTATGTAAAATGCTAGAAACGGTCATACGAGACAGACTCGTAAATCACTTAGAGGAAAATAACATACTTAAAGATACTCAACACGGCTTTCGTAAAAAACGTTCCTGTTTAACAAACCTCTTAGACTTCTTCCACGATATCCTCAACCTCTACGATGAGAGTAAAGCTGTAGATATTATATACCTTGATTTTCAAAAGGCCTTTGACAAAGTTCCCCACAAACGTTTACTGCTAAAACTAAAAGCGCATGGAATACAAGACGGTGTGTTGAAATGGATAGAAAATTGGCTCCGCAACAGAAAGCAAAGGGTAGTCATAAACGGTAAGGCATCTAAATGGACCAATGTAAGTAGCGGGGTACCCAGGGATCGGTACTAGGACCAATTCTCTTTCTAATTTACATCAACGACATAGATGAGGGTCTCACCTGCACAATCTCAAAATTTGCTGACGATACAAAAATTGCAAATAGCGTACTCTCAAAAGAACAAGTTGACGATATGCAACACAATCTAGATAAATTGTCATGTTGGGCCCAAATTTGGCAAATGAGTTTCAATGCGGATAAATGTAAAGTACTACATGTCGGATACCTAAATGAGAAAGCAAACTATTCGATGAATGGCACTCAGCTTAAGAATGTAAACAGAGAAACTGATCTGGGAGTATAACAATATCGAGTAACCTAAAACCGAGTCAACAATGTTCAGAAGTTGTTAAGAAGGCAAACAAAATAATTGGCTTTATAGGCAGTCATTTGAGCATAAATCCAAAGAAGTTATCCTAACCCTTTACAATTCCTTATTCCGCCTTCTCCTGGAATACTGCGTTCAATTCTGGTCCCCTTATAACCAAAAGATATAAACAAGCTAGAACGAGTTCAACGTAGAGTTACCAAAATGATACCTAGCCTAAAGAACAAACCATACGAAGAGCGTCTTAGAGAATTAAATCTATTTCCTTTAACCCAGCGCAGATTAAGAGGCGACCTAATTCAAGTGTTCAAAATCATCAAAGGCATCGACAATATGAACTGTAGTAAGTACTTCACTATCGACCAATCTAATTACACGCGGGGAAACGGTTGCAAAATTATTGGTAAATCTTTTAACTCGCACGAATCTAAGAATTTCTTCTTCAATCGAGTTGTCAACTTGTGGAATGGGCTTCCCCGAGATGTTATAGACTGCAGCACCGTTGATTCATTTAAATTCCGCCTAGACAAATATCTCGCATCAAACCCGCGACTGACTGCGTTTGTAAATGAATAACTTTATCCTCCCCTCAGTTACTAACCCATATGTCCCCTACTAACTTCCTAGTCCTGCCACGTTAGTGGCAGGGCAGTAGTTCCCTTTCCAATGTTCCCTTACCCACTCTAAACCACTGTTTGGACACTTGATCCTCAGTGTTTTGGAGGACAAGCAACCTAGAAGGGTCACTAGATCTGTTGTTGCTTGATTTCCTTTGTACTCCTTTGTACTCTTTATTCTTTCCTCTCTCCTCTTCATTCTCTTTATTCTTTCCTCTCTCCTCTTCATTCTCTTTATTCTCTCCTCTCTCCTCTTGCCTTTCCTCTCTCTCTCTCTCCTTCTGCGAAACGTTGTCCATAAAGTGCTCCTCCTCGAATGTTGTTTCTATTCATTCTGTCAACTTTTGGAAGCTAATTTAACATTGTCTATCCATCAACTTTCTATCTGCTATCATACCCATTTACCTACTTACCAATATACCTAACCAACCTTCCTACCTAACTCATTTATCTACCTACCAACATACCTACCCAACCTTTCTACCTAACCCATTTACCTACTTACCAATATACCTAACCAATCTTCCTACCTAAGTCACCTACCTACCTACCAACATACCTAACCAACCTTTCTACCTAACCCATTTACCTACTTACCAATATACCTAACCAACCTTCCTACCTAACTCACCTACCTACCTACCTACCTACCAACATACCTACCCAACCTTTCTACCTAACCCATTTACCTACTTACCAACATACCTAACCAACCTTCCTACCTAAGTCACCTACCTACCTACCAACATACCTAACCAACCTTTCTACCTAACCCATTTACCTACTTACCAATATACCTAACCAACCTTCCTACCTAACTCACCTACCTACCTACCTACCTACCAACATACCTACCCAACCTTTCTGCCTAACCCATTTACCTACTTACCAATATACCTAACCAACCTTCCTACCAACTCACCTACCTACCTACCTACCAACATACCTACCCAACCTTTCTACCTAACCCATTTACCTACTTACCAACATACCTAACCAACCTTCCTACCTAAGTCACCTACCTACCTACCTACCAACATACCTAACCAACCTTCCTACCTAAGTCACCTACCTACCTACCAACATACCTAACCAACCTTCCTACCTAAGTCACCTACCTACCTACCAACATACCTAACCAACCTACCTACCTAAGTCACCTACCTACTTACCAACATACCTAACCAACCTTCCTACCTAAGTCACCTACCTACCTACCAACATACCTAACCAACCTTCCTACCTACCAACATACCTAACCAACCTACCTACCTAAGTCACCTACCTACTTACCAATATACCTAACCAACCTTCCTACTTAAGTCACCTACCTACCTACCAACATACCTAACCAACCTTCCTACCTAAGTCACCTACCTACCTACCAACATACCTAACCAACCTACCTATCTAACATACCTTAAGGGGGGTGACCAACTTGTTTTCGCTCTCTGGGTTGTATCCATTCGACCCAATTCAGCCTACTGTTTTAAGAAATTTATCCCCATCCAGGTGTCGGTTTTTACCTGGCGAGCGAAATCGAGCCACCATATTTTGGATAATGAGTTAGACAGTTGGCTAAATTTGTAAATTTTTCGATAGAGAAATTTCTCTGGTCCTCCTCTCGCCTCTTTTGTAGTCATCAGCCAGAGTGTCCACTTCTCTCACCCCTCCCTATCTCCTCTTACTGTCCTTCATTCGCGTTTTGTTTTAGTTATCTTTTTCTGTGTGTCTATCATCTGTCTGTTTATCTATCTATATATTTACCTACTTATTTACCTAAACTTCCTACCTATTTATCAAACCTACCTACCTACTTACTCACCTACCTACCTACCTACCTACCTACCTACCTACCTACCTACCTACCTACCTACGTAACCCTACCTACTTACCTACCTACCTACCTACCTACCTACCTCACCTACCTACGTAACCCTACCTACTTACTTACCTACCTACCTACCTACCTACCTACCTACCTACCTACCTACCTACCTACTTACTTACTTACTTACTTACTTACTTACTTACTTACTTACTTACTTACTTACTTACCTACCTACCTACCTACCTACCTACCTACCTACCTACCTACCTACCTACCTACCTACCTACCTACCTACCTACCTACCTACCTACCTACCTACCTACCTACCTACCTACCTACCTACCTACCTACCTACCTACTTACTTACTTACTTACTTACTTACTTACTTAATCTACCTTCCTACTTAATGGGAGGTTTGTTTTTTCTGGCCTCCCTTGTCCCTCATGTTTAACCCCATTGTTTTGGCATTGTTAAGACTGTTTGTGCCATTTAGGTGTCGGTTTATTCCTGGCGACCTTAAGCGAGCCTGTACTTAAGGAAGAAATGTTTTCAAATATATATCAAAGGGGGCCTTGGGGGTATTTTTTAAAGATTCATGGAGGTCTTGAGAGGAAACTAGTAATTATATATAAATAATAGAGATGAACTAGGTACGGTAACAAATAAATACAAAATATATACAAATCTCCCCTTAAGCTACATATCTTAAGCCGGTATCACACGAGCGCTTTTTCACTCAACATTTATCCTCAACATTGGTCTGGCAGCTTATGAGGTCAACATATAAAATATTTCGGTTGCTTAAATTCATCCATCATCAGTCTAGTCTCCAATACCAGTGCCAAATATTCCAGAAATGTTGCCAGAAAAATGTTGATCATCGCATGTTGACTATAAAAGCTCTCGTGTGATGCCGTCTTTACCCTACCAACCTAACCCAATCCATATCACCAGGAAAAATAATTATGTTTTTCTCACATTTCCTGCCACCAACAATCCGAGTGTCGCCTTCTCCTCTCACCTGCTATTTCATCTTTCTCTTTATCTTCTCTTACTTTCCTTCACTTCTCCGGTGTTTTCTTCCTTCCCCTATCCATTTATCACCTGTATATATCTTTATCTATCAACCTACCAATTTATCTTACCCACCTACCTACCTACCCTATCTTATCTACTAATGCAACCCACCTACCTAACTAACCCACCTACCTAACTAACCTACCTACCTACCTACCTTCCCTACGTACCACTCAATCTCACCTACTTATCTCGCCTTTCCTTCTTCTCTTTTTCTCCTCTTAGTGTCCTGAATCCTCTTTTTGTTTCAGTCATTTGCTCCTTTCTCTCTATCACCCTTCTGTCTATCCGCCTAACTATCTATTTAACTACGTACTTATAAGGCACTGTCTCGAGTCGGCCACCTCCGCTAAAAAATACAATAAATAAATAAATAAATAAATAAATAAATAAAAAAGAGGAAAAGGAAAAATGGAGTAAGTGCCAGAGTACATACATACATACATACATACATACATACATACATACATACATACATACATACCTTGCCTACTAACGCAACCCCCTACCTACCTAACCTACCGACCTATCTTCCTACCTACTTAAATTTACTCCCTATCACTCTCACCAGACCAAAGAGTGATACCTCCTCTCACATAGCCTGGGGTCAATAGCCAGAGTGTCACCTGCTTTTTTTTTTTTTTTTTTCTTCGTTTCACTCTTTCTTTGGCTTGTATCCATTCGGCCCCATTCAGCCTACTGTTTTAAGACGTTTATCCCCATGCAGTTGTCGATTGGCGAGCGAAAGCGAGCCAGCATTGTATGGAGAACTCCGGCTTCGCCTGAGCCATTTTTCTATTGAAAAATTTACAAAATTAGCCTACTGTCTACATTTAAAACAATATGCTGGATCGTTACCGCTCGCCAGGAAGAAATAGACACCTCAATCAGGATAAACGTCTTAATTAAAACAGTAGGCTGAATGGGGCCGAATGGATACAACCCAGAGAGAGAGGAAAACAAAAACGAGGTAGGCTCCCTTAACATTCCTCTCTCCTCTCCTCTCCTCTCCTCTCCTCTCCTCTCCTCTCCTCTCCTCTCCTCTCCTCTCCTCTCCTCTTTCTCATGTTGCTTTCTCCTCTATATTCTCACTGTCCTTTAAGGGGAGGTTTTTAGTGAGTTTCCTGGACTTCCATCAAGCTTGAAATTAGACCCCCTTGACCCCCTTTCAAGATAAATGTGTACATTTTTCGGTAGAAAAATGTCCCGGCTCCTCTTAAATTACAGGCTCGCTATCGCTCGCCAGGAAAAAATCGACACCTAAATGGGACGAAAGGTCTTAAAAGTGACATAAATGGGGTGAATCTTCTTAAAATCGCCAAACTAATGGGGCGAACGTCTTAAAACTTCAAAAGCAATGGGGCTAAACATAAGGGAGAAAGGGGTAAAGAAAAAAATCCCTCAAGTGGAAATCTCCCCTTAATCCCCTCCTCTTGTTTATCTATGTATCTGTCCCTCAATCTTGTTTATCTATGTATCTGTCCCTCAATCTTGTTTATCTTGTATCTGTCCCTCAATCTTGTTTATCTATGTATCTGTCCCTCAATCTTGTTTATCTATGTATCTGTCCCTCAATCTTGTTTATCTTGTATCTGTCCCTCAATCTTGTTTATCTATGTATCTGTCCCTCAATCTTGTTTATCTTGTATCTGTCCCTCAATCTTGTTTATCTATGTATCTGTCCCTCAATCTTGTTTATCTTGTATCTGTCCCTCAATCTTGTTTATCTTGTATTTGTCCCTCAATCTTGTTTATCTTGTATCTGTCCCTCAATCTTGTTTATCTATGTATCTGTCCCTCAATCTTGTTTATCTTGTATCTGTCCCTCAATCTTGTTTATCTATGTATCTGTCCCTCAATCTTGTTTATCTTGTATCTGTCCCTCATCTTGTTTATCTTGTATCTGTCCCTCAATCTTGTTTATCTATGTATCCCTCAATCTTGTTTATCTATGTATCTGTCCCTCAATCTTGTTTATCTATGTATCTGTCCCTCAATCTTGTTTATCTATGTATCTGTCCCTCAATCTTGTTTATCTATGTATCTGTCCCTCAATCTTGTTTATCTATGTATCTGTCCCTCCCTCAATCTTGTTTATCTATGTATCTGTCCCTCAATCTTGTTTATCTATGTATCTGTCCCTCAATCTTGTTTATCTTGTATCTGTCCCTCAATCTTGTTTATCTATGTATCTGTCCCTCAATCTTGTTTATCTTGTATCTGTCCCTCAATCTTGTTTATCTATGTATCTGTCCCTCAATCTTGTGTATCTATGTATCTGTCCCTCAATCTTGTTTATCTATGTATCTGTCCCTCAATCTTGTTTATCTATGTATCTGTCCCTCAATCTTGTTTATCTATGTATCTGTCCCTCAATCTTGTTTATCTATGTATCTGTCCCTCAATCTTGTTTATCTATGTATCTGTCCCTCAATCTTGTTTATCTTGTATCTCTCCCTCAATCTTGTTTATCTATGTATCTGTCCCTCAATCTTGTTTATCTTGTATCTGTCCCTCAATCTTGTTTATCTATGTATCTGTCCCTCAATCTTGTGTATCTATGTATCTGTCCCTCAATCTTGTT
>CM064519.1:15633909-15711409 GCA_032716605.1 Paralithodes platypus | reverse complement strand
AACTGTGCCGTCAATTAATTTCGTGCTCGTTTGTTACCTACACCGTCTTATAATTGCATCACATCCATCATCAATATCAAAAATTTTCGCCTGACCTTGACCTTTAGTGACCTTGACCTTTAGTTTTGAGTTTATAATCATGCAGTACATGTATTCTTCATCCAAGTGTACAGTTGGCCACATAAGTTCTGTTCCTCGTCGTGATCTTATGTATGAAAGTAAAATAGTATGGATGAATTGCGAGTGTGGTTTCTTTTAATTATTATTTGAGTAATCAGATGAGTTAACCACTGCGTAAGAAACTACACTCGTAATTCAATCATGCGTATCATATTTTCATGTATAGGGTCACGGAGAGGAACAGAACTTATGTGGCCAACTGTACATTTAATACCTTAGCCTTGACATATTAATTTACTCCAAGTTTTGCTTAGATTTTGATAAATATATGATAATATTAACCAACCCATTTTCTGTATTATATTATGCATTGCCAATTGAATATAATATTATGGGCTACTTTCCCAGTTAACATTTTCGGTGTATGCGCTACAACACCAAGTAACATACCGGTACTCCCTACAATACCGGTACTCCCTACAATACCGGTACTCCCTACAATATGTACGGTAAGTTTAAGGGGAGGTTTTTAGTTTGTTCCTTACGTTTTCATCAAGCTTTAAATTACACCCCCTAGACCCCCTTTCAAGATAAATTTATACATTTTTCGGTAGAAAAATGTCCCGGTCGGAGGCCGGTTGCTCTTAAATTACAGGCTCGCTATCGCTCGCCAGGAAAAAATCGACACCTTAATGGCACGAAAGGTCTTAAAATTGACAGACATGGGGCAAAATTTCTTAAAATGTCAAAACTACTAGGGCGAACATCTTAAAATCTCAAAAGCAATGGGGCTAAACATGAGGGAGAAAGGGGTCCAGAAAGAAATCCCTCAAGTGGAAATCTCCCCTTAATACAGATACAGATCAAAATGCCTCTTCTTAATTAAGGGGGGGTCACAGGCTTTTTATTATCTTTCTCTCCTTTTCTCTCTTTCTCTGGCTTGTATCCATTCGGCCCCATTCAGCCAACTGTTTTAATACGTGTATCCCCATCCAGGTGTCTATTTCTTCCTGGCGAGCGCTAGCGAGCCAGCATTGTATGGAGAAATTCGGCATCGCCGGAGACATTTTTCTATCGAAAAATTTACAAATTTAGCCTGCTGTCAAAACAAAAATATACATATGCTGGCTCGCTACCGCTCGCCAGGAAAATATTGACACCTGGATGGGGGTAAACGTATTAAAACAGTAGGCTGAATGGGGCCGAATAGATACAAGCCAAAGAGAGAGGGAGAGAAAGAGAAAAAATAAGCGAAGTGGGCCCCTTTAAGGGGAGGTTTATATATAGTTACCGATAACTCAATAGTCCTCCATCAAGCTTGAAAATATATACCCCCCAGACTTCCCTCGAGATAAATTGGTACATTTTTCGGTAGAAATACGTTCTGGCCAAAGCCCGGTTCCTCCTAAATTGCAGGCTCATAATCGTTAGCCAGGAACAAAAAATCGAAACCTAAATGGCTTGAAAGGTCTTAAAATTTACAAAGATATGGGGCAAAAGGTCGTAAAATTGTCAAATTAATGGAGCGAACGTTTTAAAATCTCAAAATGAATGGGGGCCAGAAAAACAACTGCCCTTAAACTATTGGGAATGATCAATACACTGCACACTGCCTCACAATGATCCATACACTTCACACTGCCTCACAATGATCAACACACTGCCTCACAATGATCCATACACTTCACACTGCCTCACAATGATCAATACACTGCACACTGCCTCAAAATGATCCATACACTTCACACTGCCTCACAATGGACTGATGTGCAAATAATGACGCTAATCGTCCTATTGTATTGTGGTCCACTAGTACATCTCGCCATTATATCATGGTTAAGGGGAGGTTTTTAGTGAGTTTCCTAGACTTCCATCAAGCTTGAAATTAGATCCCCTTGACCCCCTTTCAAGATAAATTTGTAAATTTTTCGGTAGAGAAATGTCCCGGCCGAAGGCCGGTTCCTCTTAAATTACAGGCTCGCTATCGCTCGCCAGGAAAAAATCGACACCTAAATGGGACGAAAGGTCTTAAAAGTGACATAAATGGGTTGAATCTTCTTAAAATCGCCAAACTAATGGGGCGAACGTCTTAAAACTTCAAAAGCAATAGGGCTAAACATAAGGGAGAAAGGGGTAAAGAAAAAAATCCCTCAAGTGGAAATCTCCCCTTAAGAGGAGGTTCACGTTTTCTCCCTCACATCTTGCCACTGTATCACCATTTGAGCTAAGTGACTAACATTACCGCCTCCACTTTGTCATCTTGGTAACTAGATTATCACCGCTGTTATTAGGCCATTATCTCTGTCCTCATCACTCACTCACAAATGACCATCCCCACTGCATCATAGTTACTGTACAACCACCTTCACACGTAACTGGTACATTCCTAAATGATCCACTGGAAACAGTGAACATTGACTGAGGGATACCACTGACTCGGGTGTATGAGTATAATGTTTCTAAATATTTAATCAACATTATATAATATATATATATATTTTTTTTTTTTTTCTATGTGATTGAGGGAGGCAAAAGGCATAACTGCCTATAGCGAGTGCCTCCCCCATAGTTGAAAGAGTGACAGGGCCAAAATCAAGGGACGTTCGAGCCAAAATGCCTGGACACACGGAGTTTGAAGCAATTTAAGTCATAGGAAGAGGGAAAGACTGATTCTGGGAGAGAGTTCCAGAGCTCAGCTGTTGAGTAGAAGAAAGTTTGAGAGTAACGTTTCACTCTTGGGTTGGAGAGTTGCACAGAGTAGGGGTGGGATTGAGTTGCAAGACGGGTACCACGTGCCCTACGTAAAGGAGGTGGTATGCACTGGGATAGCTCTGAGGAACACTGATTATTATAGTAGCGATAGAATAGCGAGAGAGATGCAACATTGCGGCGGAGAGAGAGAGATTGCAGAGAGTTGGTGAGTGGACGGGAGTTAATGATACGAAAGGCCTTCCTTTCAACTTTGTCTAGGAGAGCGGTGTGAGAGGAACCTCCCCACACATGTGAACAATACTCAATACAAGGGCGCACTATGCCCCTGTACAGAGCAAGAAGCTGTGCAGGGGAAAAGAACCCCCTAAGGCGGTTGAGCACACCCAGCTTCTGGGAGGCTGCCTTAGCAAGACTGGTAATATGGTCCTTCCAAATGAGAGCAGAAGAAAAAGAGACAACAAGAATATTGAGAGAAGATGAAGGGTTGATTTTTGTATTGTTGAAGAATAAGGGATAGTCCTCTGGGAGATCCTGACGGGTAGATAGATGGAGAAATTGGGTTTTGGAAGCATTAAAGTTAACAAATTTTTCTGTGCCCCAATTGGAAATAGTATTAGGATCAGAATTTAAGAGTTCTATGGCTTCATTACGTTTGTCGTTGAGGGATTGCTGGCTGGGGCGTTCTGAAAAACTAATGGAGTAGTGTAAGGTTGAGTCGTCTGCGTATGAATGGATGGGAATTAAGGTACAGTTAAGGAGATCATTTATAAAAATTAGAAAGAGAATAGGAGATAGGACAGAGCCCTGAGGAACACCGGAGTTTATAGGGTGAGGAAGTGAACAATGGCCGTCCACAACCGCGGCTATGGAACGGCCGGAAAGGAAATTAGAGACAAAGGCACAGATGGAGGGATGGAAACCGAAGGAGGGTAGTTTAGAAATTAAAGATTTATGCCAGACTCTATCGAAGGCTTTCGATATGTCTAGTGCAATAGAAAAAGTCTCACCGAAGTCCCGAAAGGAGGATGACCAAGAGTTAGTAAGATATGAAAGAAGATCACCAGTAGAGCGACCCTTAAGGAAGCCATACTGGCGATCTGAGAGCAGATTATGAGAAGAGAAATGCTTAAGAAATTTGGAAGCAAGAATAGTTTCAAAAACTTTAGAAAGACAAGAGATAAGCAATTGGACGATAGTTGGAGGGTTGAGAGCGGTCACCCTTCTTTGGGACAGGTTGAATGTGAGCAAACTTCCAGCATGAAGGGAAGAGGATAGACAGAGACGAAAGAGTTTGCCTAGGCAGGGAGTCAGCACGGAAGCACAGTTTTTGAGAACAACAGGAGGAACACCGTCCGGACCGTACGCCTTATTAGTGTTAAGCCCAGAGAGGGTAGAAAGTACATCTTTAGAAGAGATTAGGATATTAGGCATAAGTAAGAGAGAGAGGGCGGAGAGGGAGGAATAGCACCGGAATCATCCAAGGTGGAGTTTCTAGCAAAAGTTTTGAGCGAAGAGTTTAGCTTTGTCAGAGGAAGAAGTGATGGTTGTGCCATCAGAGTGGTGAAGGGGAGGGAAAGACGAGGAAGAGAAATTGTTGGAGAGGTTTTTGGCTAGATGCCAGAAAGCTTGGGAAGAGCTAGAGTTGGATAGTTCAGTGCATTTATTATTGATGAAAGAGTGTTTGGCAAGTCGAAGAACAGATTTGGCTTGATTCCGGGCAGAAACATATGAAGAATGAGAGTCTTGAGTTTTAAGGCGTCGGTACCGTTTGAATGCTTCCTCCTTATTGCGGACAGCAGTAGAACAGGCATGAGTAAACCAAGATTTTTAGCATTAGTCTGAGAGAAAGAGAATGGAATGTATGCTTCCATGCCCGATAGGATTACCTCGGTAATGCGTTCAGCACTCCCCGAGGGTCCTCGGCCATGGAAGCAGAAATCATTCCATGGGAAATCAAAGAAGTACTGCCGAAGAGCCTCCCAGTCGGCAGCGCCAAAGTGCCACAAGCGCCGCCGGCTAGGAGGATCGGGTGGCCGTACTGGAGAGATAGGACAGGTGACAGAGATAAGTTTATGGTCGGAGGAGCCCAAAGGAGAAAAAGATCGACAGTATAAGAAGAAGGGTTAGAAGTTAGAAACAGGTCAAGAATGTTGGGCCGATCTCCGATGCGATCCGGGATACGGGTGGGTTGCTGAACTAACTGCTCTAGGTCATTTAGGATAGAAAAGACGTAGGCTTGTTCACCAGGTGGATCAGTAGTGTGAGAGGAGAGCCATTGGCGGTGGTGAACGTTGAAATCTCCTAAGATGGAGATTTCTGAGAAAGGATAAATGGATATATATATATATATATATATATATATATATATATATATATATATATATATATATATAAGAGAGAGAGAGAGAGAGAGAGAGAGAGAGAGAGAGAATGTTCAAAGGGATTCTGCTTACTGTGAGCTGGAGAAAAAAAAATAGTTATAGATTATCACGTCTATCATTAGTACCTTATCATTGTCATCATCATCATTATTATCATCATCACTCACAACAGACCATCACTACTGCATCATAATTACATAATATCCATCCATCGTAAAGGTTTAGCGGTGCCTTTGTATCGGATTCTAATTTTGTTTTGACGTTTATAAATAAGCCAATTTCTTGCCTTTGCCATCACATCTCACCGCTATATCATTATTAAGGGGACCCACCTGGATTTTTTTCTCTCTCTTTCCCTCTGGGTTGTATCTATTTTGCCCCATTCAGCCTACTGTTTTAAGACGTCTATCCCCATCCAGGTGTCGATATTTTCCTGGCGAGCGATAGCAAGCCAGGATATATAAACAAAATTTGACATCAGGCTAAATTTGTAAATTTTTCGATAGAAAAATTTCTCCGTCGAAGCCTGATTTCTCCAAACAATGCTGGATGGGGATAAGCGTCTTACAACAGTAGGCTAAATGGGGCCGAATGGATACAAGCCAGAGAAAGAGAGAAAAGGAGAGAAAAAAGCAGGTCTCCCCCCCCCCCCCCTTTAAAGGTAAATCACCGATATACCGCCTCAACTCTGTCATCTTGGCAACTATATTACCAGCGGTATCATTAGGCTATTATCACTGTCATCATCATCACAGACAAATGACTATCAATAAAGCATCGATTACCATACCCTGCTCATTAAAGTTAGGGCAGAAATCATGACTTCTAACCTCTGTTACTCAAAAAGGGCTAGAGTGAATGGGCTGTCAATTTCTACACCTATTCCCTGGCCGACTCTTCCCAAATGGTAGATAGGTAAAGCTATATACGTTGTCCAGTAGGTGTATAGAGATGTGAAGGCCTTTATTATATAGCAGTAGACTACCCCCCATCCATCTTATACCTGTCACCTTGCCATCATCCCTACTACCTATACATCACCTGACTCTCTCTCTCTCTCTCTCTCTCTCTCTCTCTCTCTCTCTCTCTCTCTCTCTCTCTCTCTCTCTCTCTCTCTCTCTCTCTCTCTCTCTCTCTCTCTCTCTCTCTCTCTCTCTCTCTCTCTATCTATCTATCTATCTATCTATCTATATATCTATTTAGCTATCTATCTATTTTACCTGTCACCTTGCCATCATCCCTACTACCTATACATCACCTGACTCTCTCTCTCTCTCTCTTTCTCTCTCTCTCTATCTATCTATCTATCTATATATGTATATTTAGCTATCTATCTATTTTACCTGTCACCTTGCCATCATCCCTACTACCTATGCATCACCTGACTCTCTCTCTCTATCTATCTATCTATATATATATCTATTTAGCTATCTATCTATTTTACCTGTCACCTTGCCATCACCCCTACTACCTATGCGACTGACCTTTATCTATCTATCTATCTATCTCTTCTCTCTCTCTCTCTATATATATATATATATATATATATATATATATCTCACACTAATATATATATATTGTACAGTATATGTGCCTTAGTCCTCATCATGTTTGTTTTGCTCTTAATCTTCTCTCCATTAGCCTATCAGCACCATTTTCCTTATCAGTATCATCATCATTGTATTTATATAAGCATCATTCTTATAATCACTCATCATTTTCACCATCATCTTTAAGGGGAGATGGGACGTTTTTATATGCCCATTTATGAATTATTTTATTAGTTTCCTCCCTAGACCTCCATCAATCTTAAAAACACCCGCCCACCTGCTCAACTCAACCAATAGACCACTTCAACCAATTTATCTTAACCCTTTGAGTACCAGCGACGTGTGTCATTTTTTATTCTAACTATATTTTGACGATTTTGTACAGTTTAAGAAGGATCTGTGGTAGTATAAAGGGTTAAGTGAGATAGTTCGGAGCCTGTTTATTGATAGAATCCCTTTATAAAATTAATAAAATCGTCTAATAGTAGCCAATGTTAAGAGGACGGCACCGGTACAGCAGGGGTTGAACAGTGTCAAGTAAATCTAGGCCAATCAACCCGATATTATTTCAAGGTATTAGCCTAACCTGACCTAACCTAACAGTATTGGTTGAGGTGGCACTGGTTGAGACCTACTGGTAGAAATGGTCCGTTGGTCGAGTTGCCCAATAGAACACACCTATTATCATCTCTCAATAGAACACACCTATTATCATCTCTCCGTTCGCAGAAGTTTTGTGGGCGTCTAACAATGTAAGTTTTTATCTCTCTCACTATCTCACAACCATACAATATTCCTCTTGGCACACTTACATGTGATGTATACTCCTTTTTACTCCACCTTTTCGTTCTATTATTTTCTTCATTATCATCATTTTCACCATCATCATCACCGTCACCATTATTATCATCCTCGCCATCGTCATCAGTATCCTCTTCCTCATTAAGGGGGAGATTTTTTTTTTTTTTCCTCTTCCCTAGACATCCATCAAGCTTTAAAAAATATCTCCAAAGACCCCCCTTCCTTCAAATAATCGAGCCCAAAATGGTTCGAAAGCTCTTGAAACTGCCAAACTAATGGGGCGAATGTCTTACAATATCTAAACTAATTGGGGCTAAACATGAGGGGAAAATGGGTCCAAAAACATCCCCCCCCCCTCCCCTTTTACCAGTGTAAGTTTTTTGTTTTCGCATTGGCTAACTTTTTGTCCTGGCCATCGTAATTCCTTCGGCTGTTTCTGCGACTTTGGCATCATCATCACTACCACCACCACTATCCTCAGTAACATCATAATTATCCGTAGCATCCATCAACCTCAGCATAACCATTATCACAATTATCGTCACCATTTTCACGAGCATCACCATTATCTATATTATCAATACCATTATCACATGTATCGTCACCATTATCACAACTATCGTCATTACTACAATTACCGTCAGTTTTAAATCACCATAATCACAATTATCGTCACCATTTTTATGATCACCATCATCACTATTGTCACCATTATTACGATCACCACTAGCACAATTATCGTCACCATTTT
Organism: Paralithodes platypus; assembly: GCA_032716605.1. Taxonomy (NCBI): domain Eukaryota; kingdom Metazoa; phylum Arthropoda; class Malacostraca; order Decapoda; family Lithodidae; genus Paralithodes; species Paralithodes platypus. The sequence goes on along the minus strand of CM064519.1, from coordinate 15,703,094 downwards.
CACCACCATTATCACAATTAACATCACCATTAGATTATCACCATTATCATATTTACCGTCACCATTATCACTATTACCATCACCATTAGATCATCACCATTACAATTATAGTCACCATTAGGCCACCACCATTAAGCCACCATTACCATCACCATTAGGCCACCATATAGCTCACCAATCCGGCCATATACTGTATATACTTTGTCGTGTCCGAACAATGTATAAGTTTCCTCCCTCATCACACATCTCACACAACTATACTCTATTGCCCTCGGTATATTTGTTTCTGCTGTCCAACTCTTCCCTCTCTCTCTCTCTCTCTCTCTCTCTCTCTCTCTCTCTCTCTCTCTCTCTCTCTCTCTCTCTCTCTCTCTCTCTCTCCTTATTCTGATCTGATATATGAAGTGACAGCTGATTCTATTAGTGTTTGGTTTCCTGACAAGCAGCAAAGCTGGTGTCACACGAGCGCTTTTTCCGGCAATTTTCGATGAACCATTTTCTTTTTCGTTCTATTTCTTGGCAATTTCGCTTTGGAATCGACAAGTAAACTGACTTTATGCGGATTTTAGGAGGTTAGAATATTATAAACTTAAATTCAGAAGAGGCCAGTCCACAATTGTCGGAAAAATCGCTCGTGTGACACCGGCATGACGCTCCTGTCATTCTTCCCATCCTAACAATTCGATGCAATTACTTTCACGTTCAAGTTATCAGTAACCTCGGTTATATATATATATATATATATATATATATATATCGCTCACGACAAAGGTTTACTGGAAAGTAACTTTGGGTCTTGACTGTATAAAGATTCATGAGCTTTACAACGATGTTTATCTGTATCTATCTATCTATCTATCTATATATCTGTTTGTCTGTCTGTCTGTCATTCTGTCTGTCTGTTTGTAAACTTATCTATTAATATCAATTTATTGATCTCTTTTATGACCCAACGTTATCCATGTTTATCCTTCACTCCTAATTTTATATATAACAACATCTATGAATATATATATATATATATATATATATATATATATATATATATATATATATATATATATATATATATATATATATATATATATATTATAATTAAGCGATATGTGATTAATTATCTTCTGGAGTTAATCCTTGCACGATATAACAATTCATTATTCTCGATCATGTCATTAAACAATATGGAATATTTATGTATATTTAAAATGCTGACTAATTACTTTTAGTCCAATAGATGCCAAATTGATATGTACATAATATATATGTGGTGTTTTCGACGACATTCTTACCTTAACGTTAACCCATCCAGTACCAGGGACGTCCTTTTCATCATATTCTGACAACTTTTAGACGATTGTATTCAGCTTAGGAAGGACCTCTAGCAATAATAAGGCTTCAAACCTTCTCAACCAACCCTTTAACTACCACAGATCCTTCCTAAGCTGCCTAATATCCTCTAAATAAAGCTAGAATGCAATATAACTCACGTTGCTGGTACTCAAAGGGTTAAGTTTTCTCAGCTTGAGTATATGCACCTTACCTGTAGGAGAGAGAAGAGTAAAATATGTTAATTCAATATAGTATAAGCTGATATAGATGCTTATGTTCTGGATGTGCTGTCCCGAGTTCGAATCTCGGAAGGACCATATACTTTCATTAGTTTATTCAAGTGCATTGGGGTTTGTAATTGATGATTAATGTTAAGAACGGGGTGTTACTTATTACAGCAATCTTTATGCAAATAGAATGATTTAATGTTTAATAATAAAATGATCATACACCAGGTAGTAGGTTAAATACATTAGTAAAGTCGTAAGTTGAGGTTTATGCAGTAACATTATGAAACATTTATTTGGTTGCAGAATAATTAAACTGAACGAACATCTTGAATTAACATATAGACATTGCATCCTCCTTCATTGAATTCTAGAATATGACGTAATAGATTCATGAGTTTGAAAATATATATAATAAGTTGGATGACTGATAAACACATATATATATAAATTACGCATTAATTCAGAATCATACGAGGGTTTTCCCCGTTTGTTTTGTTTAATATATATATATATATATATATATATATATATATATATATATATATATATATATATATATATATATATATATATATATATATATATATATATATATATATATATATATATATATATATATATATATATATATATATATATATAGACAGCTTCCTAGGCAAAATGTCCCCTAGTAACCCTTCTGAGCCGATGGTGTAGGAAAATCGTAATAACTCTACGGAGATGCCACATCGTGTTTCACTATGTTCCGGCGTTGGACTACATCCGTCCGATATGTGCTTTGGTTCGTGTCAATATATATATATATATATATATATATATATATATATATATATATATATATATATATATATATATATATATATATATATATATATATATATTATATAACTATATATACTATTTATTTAATGTTTGCAATTCTGGTGTAGCAGAGTATACAGCGTTCTTAAAATTCAGCCATTTCAAATATTCAAATATTTTGCCTTCAGTTTAGTTACCGAAAGCAATACAAATGATCTATAATGATACCAAACACATCTGCCCATTGAACATTATAGGAAAAAAAAACCTCCTGTGATATTAACCCTTTGAAGATTATGACGCATTTTTCCAGTTTATTCTGGCTGTCAATAGACTCTTCTATGCAGTTTAGGAATGATCTGTGGGAACTATTAGGGTAAAGACTACCTCAATTAACCCTCTGACTATAAGGGTAAAGACTACCTCAATTAACCCTCTGACTATAAGGGTAAAGACTACCTCAATTAACCCTCTGACTATAAGGGTAAAGACTACCTCAATTAACCCTCTGACTATAAGGGTAAAGACTACCTCAATTAACCCTCTGACTATAAGGGTAAAGACTACCTCAATTAACCCTCTGACTATAAGGGTAAAGACTACCTCAATTAACCCTCTGACTATAAGGGTAAAGACTACCTCAATTAACCCTCTGACTATAAGGGTAAAGACTACCTCAATTAACCCTCTGACTATAAGGGTAAAGACTACCTCAATTAACCCTCTGACTTCCATATACCCTTTCTAATCTGAAAATAAATCGTCAAATAATTGCCAGAAAACAGAACAGAAATGCGTAGGATCTTGAAAGGGTTAACTAGAGCATTTCCTAGTAAGAGGGATAATTAACTTGTACAAGTAATCAGAATTAATCACTTCAAAACGACAGCCAATTCCATGCCACGTGTAATTAATTGTTCAGTCTGGATAAATTAAAGTGTATTCAAGTTAAGGGGAGGCAGACCGTTTGTTTGGTCTATTAATTAATGTATTCATATATTTTTTTTAGTTTCCTCCCTAGACCTAAATCAAGCTTAGAAAAAAAAAATCCTAGATCCCCCTTCAAGATAAATTTGTAAATTTTTCGGTAGAAAAATTTACCGGCCGAAGGCCGATTCCTCTTAAAATTGCAGACTCGCTATCGCTCGCCAGGAAAAAATCGACACCTAAATGGCACGAAAGGTCTTAAAATTGACAACGAAATGGGGCGAAAGGTGTTCAAATCGCCAAACTAATGGGCCGAACGTCTTATAATATCAAAACTAGTGGGGTTAAACATTAGGGAGAAGGGGGTCCAGAAAAACGGTCTGCCTCCCCTTAACCTGGTAGAAATTGGCAACGCTGTCTTTCTACACTTCCTATAATATACTGCCTTTCTATACTGTTCTTGTGGCGTCGCCTTCAGTTAATATATATATATAACACACGTCGCTGGTACTCAAAGGGTTAATATTGGCTATACAAATATATAGAAAGGCAGGTTACCAATGTCTGCCAGGTTAGCTTGATGACACTTTAAGGGGAGGTATTTAGTTTGCTCCCTAGACTTCCATCAAGCTTACAAAAATACCCCCAAGACCTCCTTTCAAGATAAATTTGTACATTTTTCGATAGAAAAATGTCCCGGCTGAAGGCCGGTTTCCCCTAAATTACAGGCTCGCTACCGCTCGCCAGGAAAAAATCGACACCTAAATGGCACGAAAGGTTTTAAAATTGACATAAATGGGGCGTATGGTCTTAAAATCGGCACACTAATAGGGCAAACGTTTTATAATACCAAACTAAGGGGGTTAAACACGAGGGAGAAGGGGATCCAGATAATAACCCTCTCAAGTGGAAATCAGCCCTTAAGGGGAGGTGGGCGTATTTATTTGCTTATTTATTTATGGTTTTATATGTTGTATGGTTTCCTCCCTAGTCCTCCATCAAGCTTAAAAAACACCCCAAGACCAACTCTTCAATATCATTTTGTAAATTTTTCGATAGAAAAATGTTACGGACTGAGGCCGGTTACTACTACTGTATATTCAGGCTCGCCTGGAAAACAAAAAATACATCAACAATTGTACGAAAGGTCTAAATATTGAAAGACAAAAAAATAGGGTGAAAGGTCTTAAAATCGCCAAACTAATGGGTCAAACGTCATAAAATATGAAAGCTAATGGGGCTTTATATGAGGAAGAAGAACGGTGATCGGACCCCCCCCCCCCCCCCACCCACACACACACCTTATTATCGTGTAAGGTCACACCCCATAATAGGCCTTGACCAGCCAGGGAGACTAGTCAACACTATTTGCACACACTTAACCCTTTGTGGATCATGATGCGTTTTGACAGTATATTCTGGCTATCATTAAGGAGGGTGACCTGCTTTTTGTTATTTCTGTCCTTTTCTCTTTTTTCTCTGGCTTGTATCCATTCGGCCCCATTCAGCCAACTATTTTAAGACGTTTATCCCCATCTAGGTGTCGATGTCTTCCTGGCGAGCGATAGCGAGCCAGCATTATATGAAGAAATCCGGCTTCGCCAGAGACATTTTTCTATCGAAAAATTTACAAATTTAGCCTGCTGTCAAAAAAAAAAAAAAAATGGCTCGCTACCGCTCACCAGTAAAAAATTGACACCTGGATGGGGATAAACGTCTTAAAACAGTAGGCTGAATGGGGCCAAATGGATACAAGCCAGAGAAAGATAGAAAAGGACAGAACAAACCAGGTCACCCCCCCCTTAAACGATTTAATACAGCTTAGGGTGAACTTGTGGGGGCTAATGAGTTGATGGTCATAAGTATTTACCCCTTTGATGCCTCGATACCCTTCCTAATTTGCATAAAATCGTCTACTAATAACCATACTATATTGGACAAATGCGTCTTAGTGTTAATTGAGTTAGTATTTGCCTCTTTAACCCCTTCACTACCGAGGATGTATTTTACGTTCATTCAGCTGTATCTTGACGAATTTATGCAGCTTAGGAAGAATCTGTGGTAGTAAACACGGGTAGTTGAGATAGTTTGAACCCTTTTAACCGCTCTACATCCTTACAAGGCTGCAAAAATCGTCGAATAATTTCCAGTATATATATAATAAAGTCGACACCGGTAAAGAAGGGGTTAATTGCTCGATACCCTTCGTAAATTGCATACAATCTTCTACTAATAACCAAAATAAAATGGACAAATGCGTCTTAGATCCTCAAGGGGTTAACCTCCCACCGTTTCCATGGCAACCAACCTTGATAATGTAAACAGAGAAAGAGAGCACGCCTCTAAGTTCCACGGGTGCTTCACTTTAATGAGTTGAATTTGCAAGTTCGAACTGCCTACTGATGTACCGGTATCGGGAAAAAGGTTTTCGGAGGGTGGGGGGGGGGGGGGGGGGTAGAGAGAGAGAGAGAGAGAGAGAGAGAGAGAGAGAGAGAGAGAGAGAGAGAGAGAGAGAGAGATATAGACTTACTCTTTGATTTTCTATTGGACAATCTTGATCAACTTTTAGCGAACGACAAATGTGAGCATATATTATTGTTTGGGGATCTAAACCAGCACAGAGTTCATATATCTTATGATCACCTCATGTCGGCATATGATCTAAGAAATCACGTTGACTTTCATACTCATAGATCTGGCTCATCACTTGACCCCGTGGTAATGACATACCAAGTAATATGATAAAATGCTCACCTCTCGGTTATGTCGGAACATCAGACCATCTCGCAGTTCTTACCAAAATACAATTCAAGATGACAAAAGAAGAAAGTCACCATCGTAAAATATGGAAGTGGGAAAATGCTGATTGGGATAGTATTAGATATACCCTATCTAAGTTAAATTGGGATATAATTCTACAAGGAGATGTCAACAGCCAAACTGATAATATCACCTATGAACTGTTAAAAGTTAAAAGTTCAACATCGATTTGTGCCACATCTAATATCCACAGCAAAACCATCTGATAGTAAATACTGCGCTTGGCAACGCTACAAACGTCACTCTCTACATCCCTCAACAAACACAACAATGGTTTGATTGTTATTTTATGCAGGCCTACTTGTTTTGTCTTCGTTTTTTTTTTTTTTTTTTTTTTAGTATTACAAAAACACCAATGGTACTGAATGGGTAAATTTAGTATGATTTAGCTTGATGTTTCTTTTCTTTTGGTTTTCGTTGCCTCGTCTCATCTTTTATTTTCTTTCTTCTTTTGTTTCCCTTATACACCAAGTACAGTCAAGGACATAAATCGTGACCTATTTAATAGACCCTTGAACAACAAAAAGGAACCTCCTGTAATGTAAATATTAGGTACGTAATTAACGAGAGGATTCGATTAAGTTCAGCATAGCTTCAAAATATTACGCCCACGTTGTATTACCTTCGACTGTACAAATCCCCGTTCAATATATTACCCCCCCCAACCTCCACCCAATCCCAAATCCCCTCTCAATATATTAACCCCCCCCCCCCTACCATCCCCCACCCAATCCCAAATCCACTCTTAATATATTACTCCCCCCCACCCTCCCCCAAATCCCAAATCCTCTCTTAATATATTACCCCCCCACCCCACCCAATCCCAAATCCTCTCTTAATATATTACCCCCCCACCCCACCCAATCCCAAATCCTCTCAATATATTAACCCCCCCCCCCCCCACTCAATCCCAAATCCCCTCTCAATATATTACCCCCATCCAACCCCCCTCACCCCCCACCCGTCCCCCCTCCCCTCCCCTGCCTGTCTCCTTGGTAACCTCACCCCATTTACCCCCACCCAATCCCAATTCCCCTCTTAATATATTTTTTCCCCCCCCCCGCCCCCACCCCATCCCCCCTTCCCTTGTCTCCTTGGTAACCAGGGTCGATTGGACAGGGTGTCAAACTAGAGCAATTGTGTTTCAAGACTTTTAAGGGGAACTGGGCCGTTTTTCTGGTCCCCCTTTTCACTCATGTTAGAAAGATTTACACATTAATCTAAAAGGGGGATCTGATGGATGTTTTTTTTTTTAAGTTTGATGGAGGTCTAGTGAGGAAACTAGAAAAATAATGAATAAATGAAAAAATCGACCAACAAGTGAACGATTCCCCCTTAAGGACCTGTTGAATTGTTTATAATCTTGTGTCTTACTTTATCATATTTTTTTTTTATTCTCGTATCTCCCCCCCCCCCCCTCTTTTCTCTATCACGCTCTCTCTCTCTCCCTCTCTTTCTCTCCCCGCTCTCTCTATCTATTTATCCATCTATATATCTATCTCTCTAACTATCTATCTATCAATCTATATTTATCAATTTATCTCATATATTGTAGCACTTTTCTCCGCTCTCGTGAACAGGAGGGGAAAATTAAAAACTTTAGGCAGCAATATCTTTTCCCGGGAGAGGTTTTATATGTGGAGTTTTTTTTAAATGTAATGACATAACAAACTAGAAAACTTTTCCATTTCATTATAGAGGGCTTCCGAAGTTGTGTGTGCCATTTGTGAAAGTGGATCCGAAAAAGTTATATGAGGGAAATCATAATTGCTGTGGTATACATACCGTACTATATTATATATTTGTTATCAATAGGAATTTATTTTATTTCCATTATATATATATACAGTACAGTATATATATATATATATATGCCGTAATAATATATATACAGTACAGTATATATATATGCCGTATATATATATATATATATATATATATATATATATATATAATTATATATTTTGTATAAATACCGCTACATCGTTGTTGTTTTTTATGCATATATTATTATTTTTGTTTAATTCTTTCAGTACCGGAGACGGTACTGTGCATCTCATCTCGCCTTTACTTACGGCATCTCTGAGTATCTGGGTCCTGGTAGATAGAAAGACAGATAGATATATAGATAGATAGTCCTTTAGGCATCTTAATGAACGTCCTATCACCGAAATTAGTACTAATCACAAGTTAATGTATTCGAATGCTAATCAAGAAATTAAATTACCATATGCCCCTACTCTCCCGTTCCCCCCTTGACCTGGACTAGTAATTAATTAACTGATTATTAAGGTGATATATACTGTATATATATAAAGTTATATAATTTATATATTTATTTATTATGATTTATTTTAGTTTCCTCCTTATATCTTTATCAAGCATAAAGTATACCCTTAAGACCCCCCTTCGAGACAAATTTGTGCATTTTTTTGGTAGAAAAATGCTCCTCCTAAATTGCAGCCTTACAAGAAAAATGACCCCAAACTGGCACGAAAGGTCTTAAAATCGCCAAACTACTGGGGGCGGAATGTTGTAGAATATCAAAACTAATGGGACAAAGCATGAGAGAGAAGGTGGTCCGGATTACCCCCCCCCCCCTTAATTAACTAACTGCTTATCAATCTCCTCCCTATTACCCATCGTTGTTAAGCTGAATAAAAGCATCTAGCTATACAGTCGTCAACTTTAAGGGCAGATATCCACTTGAGGGATTTTTTTCTTGACTCCTTTCTCCCTCATGTTTAGCCTCATTGCTTTTGAGATTTTAAGACGTTCGCCCCATTAGTTTGGCGATTTTAAGAACCCTCGCCCCATTTCTGTCAATTTTAAGACCATTCGTGCCATTTAGGTGTCGATTTTTTCTGGCGAGCAATAGCGAGCCTGTAATTTAAGGGGAATCGGCCTTCGGCCGGGACATTTTTCTACCGAAAAATGTACAAATTTATCTTGAAAGGGGGTCTAGGGTGAGTTATTTTAAGTTTGATGGAAGTCTAGGGAATGAACTAAAAACCTCCCCTTAATATTGACCTACCCCTTTGAATCTGTATCGAACACAAACGAGACACTACATTGGCTCTGTTGTATCCCAGTAGGTGGTGGTTCAGATCTTCAATTTAAATAACAACAAATACAACACAAAAATGCAATAATACGCTATAAATAAATAAATAAATAAATAAAAATACAACAAAAGGGCAATAATACACTATATATATTAATTATATATCATTTATTTATTTCCTCCCTAGACCTCCATCAAGCTCGTTACTCTTAAAATTACAGGCTCGCTATCGCTCGCCAGGATAGAAGCAGTCAGACAATACTACTACACTGTGATGCAATACATGAGAGAGAGAGAGAGAGAGATAAAAGAGAGAGAGAGAGAGAGAGAGAGAGAGAGAGATAAAAGAGAGAGAGAGAGAGAGAGAGAGAGAGAAAGAGAGAGAGAGCAATACGACTCGTATATAACCCAGACTAATGATAGGTGAGGCCAATAAACCACAAGGGTTAGCAAGGAGAAATTGTTTTATTTTCATGTATTTATATTTCAGTAATGCAATGGTATTAAGGGGAGATTGTCTGTTTATTTTTATATTTTGTCACTTAAGGGGAGGTTTTTAGTGTGTTTCCTAGACTTCCATCAAGCTTGAAATTACACCCCCTTGACCCCCTTTCAAGATAAATCTGTACATTTTCGGTAGAAAAATGTCCAGGCCGAAGGCCGGTTCCTCTTAAATTACAGGCTCGCTATCGCTTGCCAGGAAAAAAATCGACACCTAAATGGGACGAAAGGTCTTAAAAGTTGCATAAATGGTGGCGAAAGTTCTTAAAAACGCCAAACTAATGGGAAGAACGTCTTAAAATCTCAAAAGCAATGGGGCTAAACATGAGGCAGAAAGGGGTAAAGAAAATAATCCCTCAAGTGGAAACCTCCCCTTAATTCATGTATTCCTTTATTTCTTAGTTTCCTCGCTATACCTACTGTACATCAAGCTGTAAAAAACATTCCCTAGAACCCCCCCCCCCCCCTTCAAGATAAATGTTTACATTTTTCGGTAGAAAAATATCCCGGCCGAATGCCTGTTGCTCCCAAAATTACAGGTTCGCTATCGCTCGCCAGGAAAAAAATCGACACCTAAATGGCACGAAAGGACAAAGAAATGGGGTGTAAAGTCATAACATCGACAAACTAATTAGTCTGTCTTAAAATCTAAAAAAACAATGGGATTAAACACGAGGAGGAAGGGGACCAGAAAAATGAAGCAATCTCTCCTTAACTTAGATATTACAAAATGGGAACCAAATAAATGGTCGTGCATTAATTAAACTTATATATGTTGAGATTCATGTGAAATTGGCTTATTGTGATCCCGTGAAATGGAATATATTTTGGCAAAGGCAATTCTCGTGAATTAAGGGGAGATATCCACTTGAGGGATTTTTTTTCTTGACTCCTTTCTCCCTCATGTTTAACCCCATTGTTTTCCTAACGTTAAGACGTTTGCCCCCATTATTTTGACGATTTTAAGAACCCTCGCCCCATTTCTGTCAATTTTAAGACCATTCGTGCCATTTAGGTGTCGATTTTATCCTGGCGAGCGATAGCGAGCCTGTAATTTAAGGGGCACCGGCCTTTGGCCGGGACATTTTTCTACCGAAAAATGTACAAATTTATCTTGAAAGGGGGTCAAGGGAGAGTAATTTTAAGCTTGATGGAAGTCTAGGGAATCAACTAAAAACCTCCCCTTAATATATAGTGTATTATTGCCTTTTGTTGTAATTTTATTTATTTATTTGTATATATATATATATATATATATATATATATATATATATATATATATATTTATTCATTGCTGTTCGTCTACTAATGTAATGAACACTGACGATAATATTCAGCATGGATACATTTGGGTTGAGGTATTATACAACTTAAAAAATATACACTTGGAATAAAGGCAATATTCTGAACGCCTGATAACCCATTTTTGTGAGTAATATTTCTTGATTTGTTATTGTTAGTTATATAAATGGTGGTTTGTGTTTGTGGGTGGGTAGGTGTGAGTTGGTATACGTGTAGGGGTGTGTGTAGGTGTGGGGTGGTCAGTGTATGTGTGGGTGGATCGTAAGTGTGTGTGTGTGTGTGTGTGTGTGTGTGTGTGTGTGTGTGTGTGTGTGTGTGTGTGTGTGTGTGTGAGACAGGGAGAGAGAGAGCGAGAGAGTGAGAGTCAGAGAAGGTCAGAGTCAGACACGCAGCGTAGGCAGGAAGGCGTGGCGACAGGCAGCAGACAAGTAGGCAGACAAATGGTAAGCAGGCAGACAGAGAAGTAGGCAGACATAGACTAACGGGGGAACAGGCAGACATACAAGCAGGAATACAGACACACAGACAGAGAAGTAGGCAGACAAAGACTAACGGTTGAGCAGGCGGACAGGCAAGCAAGCAGAAAGGGAGGTAACCAGACAGGAATACAGACAGACAAAAACAGAAAGACAGACAGACAGACAAAAACAGGTGGGCAGACAAGCAGGCAAGGAGGTAGATAGACAGACAGACAGACAGGGCACGAAGACAAAAAGATAGGGAGGAAGTCAGACATACATAATAACAAACAAAGACAAACAGGAAAAGAAGACAAGTATAGAGACAGAATAATAGACAGACAGAATAAGAGACAAAGATAAACAGGCCACGAAAATAAAACGAGAGCCGGGAAGACAGACAAAGACAAACAGGAAAAGAAGACAAATATAGAGACAGAATAATAGACAGACATAATAAGAGACAAAGATAAACAGGCCACGAAAACAAAACGAGAGGCGGGAAGACAGACAAAGACAAACAGGACAGGAAGACAAATAGAGAGGCAAGAATACAGACAGACAGACAGCTAGAACACAAACACTAAAAGAGAGACAGAATAACAGACCCAGACAGACAGGACAAGAAGACAGATAGAGAGGCAGGAAGACAAACTGACAGATAAGACAGAAAGACAAACAGGACAAGCAGACCAATAGAGAGGCAGGACGACAGACAGACAGGACACGAAGATAAACAGGGAAGCAAGAAGACAGACAGACAGACGGACACACAGAATAACAAACAGGACACGAAGACAAATAGACAGACATAATACCAAACAGACCGCCAGGCAGACAAGGAGGCAGACAGCAGACAGGGGAGTGGTCTGAATTCCAGTGAAAGGCGAGACAAGACTATAGGATGGTGGCGTGGCTAGAGAGCTACAGGGAAGAGAGGGAGAGAGAGCGAGCTACGGGGAAAAGAGAGAGAGAGAGAGAGGGAGAGAGAGAGAGAGAGAGAGAGAGAGAGAGAGAGAGAGAGAGAGAGAGAGAGAGAGAGAGAGAGAGAGCGCGAGCGAGAACGAGAACGAGCGAGCGAGCGAGCGCACCAGCAACTTGATACCAATATATACTCATTTCGCCATCCCGCACCCAACTTATGAATTGTATATACTATGAACATTGGCAACATCCAAATCCTGACAAACTACCTTCTATAAGAATCTTACAGTATTTCACTATTTGTTAAGTTAACCTATATAATAATTTGCCATATTAGTTATGTGTGAACAATTGCTATACGGTACTGTATAATGTCTTTTGTTACATGTTGTCTATACTGTAAAACTGGGGGTTGCCAAAAGTTTACTTCCCGACTAGGACGTCACAAATGTTCACTAATTGCAGGTTCCTATTTACTACTAAGCGAACAGAGGCATATGGTGTAAGGAGACTGTCCATCCGTCTTGCCCTGCGTGGGAATCGAACCCAGGACCTTTCAATTGTGAGTCGAACGCGCTACCATTGCAGCACAGGTCACCCTATACTTTAGATGTCATAACATTATAGTTTCATTACTCTTTAACCCCTTCTGTACCGGCGACGTTTTTTTAGTTTTATTCTAGCTACATTTAGACAATTTTGTGAAGTTTATGAAGGATAATTGGCAGCAAAAATGGTGAAGGGAGATATTTCGAAGCCTGTTAATTGTTGGAGGCTCTTATTAAACTGAACAAAACCGTCTAATAGTAGCAACAAAAAATATATACAAAAACTAAAGAGACGTTAACATACTGAACAAACTCAGAGTCGTTAAATAACATTAAAGTACTAAACTGATTCCCACATTGAGACTACTACACTTTCACAGTCGACCTTCAAACTGATTCCCAATACTACACTTTCACAGTCGACCTTCAAACTGATTCCCAATACTACACTTTCACAGTCGACCTTCAAACTGATTCCCAATACTACACTTTCACAGTCGACCTTCAAACTGATTCCCAATACTACACTTTCACAGTCGACCTTCAAACTGATTTCCAATACTACACTTTCACAGTCGACCTTCAAACTGATTCCCAATACTACACTTTCACAGTCGACCTTCAAACTGATTCCCAATACTACACTTTCACATTCGACCTTCAAACTGATTCCCAATACTACACTTTCACAGTCGACCTTCAAACTGATTCCCAATACTACACTTTCACAGTCGACCTTCAAACTGATTCCCAATACTACACTTTCACATTCGACCTTCAAACTGATTCCCAATACTACACTTTCACAGTCGACCTTCAAACTGATTCCCAATACTACACTTTCACAGTCGACCTTCAAACTGATTCCCAATACTACACTTTCACAGTCGACCTTCAAACTGATTCCCAATACTACACTTTCACAGTCGACCTTCAAACTGATTCCCAATACTACACTTTCACAGTCGACCTTCAAACTGATTCCCAATACTACACTTTAACAGTCGACCTTCAAACTGATTCCCAATACTACACTTTCACAGTCGACCTTCAAACTGATTCCCAATACTACACTTTCACATTCGACCTTCAAACTGATTCCCAATACTACACTTTCACAGTCGACCTTCAAACTGATTCCCAATACTACACTTTCACAGTCGACCTTCAAACTGATTCCCAATACTACACTTTCACAGTCGACCTTCAAACTGATTTCCCAATCCTACACTTTCACAGTCGACCTTCAAACTGATTCCCAATACTACACTTTCACATTCGACCTTCAAACTGATTCCCAATACTACACTTTCACAGTCGACCTTCAAACTGATTCCCAATACTACACTTTCACAGTCGACCTTCAAACTGATTCCCAATACTACACTTTCACAGTCGACCTTCAAACTGATTCCCAATACTACACTTTCACATTCGACCTTCAAACTGATTCCCAATACTACACTTTCACAGTCGACCTTCAAACTGATTCCCAATACTACACTTTCACAGTCGACCTTCAAACTGATTCCCAATACTACACTTTCACAGTCGACCTTCAAACTGATTTCCCAATCCTACACTTTCACAGTCGACCTTCAAACTGATTCCCAATACTACACTTTCACACACGACCTTCAAACTGATTCCCAACACTACACTTTCAGAGTCGACCTTCAAACTGATTCCCAAATACTACACTTTCACAGTCGACCTTCAAACTGATTCCCAATACTACACTTTCACAGTCGACCTTCAAAACTGATTCCCAATACTACACTTTCACAGTCGACCTTCAAACTGATTCCCAATACTACACTTTCACAGTCGACCTTCAAACTGATTCCCAATACTACACTTTCACAGTCGACCTTCAAACTGATTCCCAATACTACACTTTCACAGTCGACCTTCAAACTGATTCCCAATACTACACTTTCACAGTCGACCTTCAAACTTATTTCCCAATACTACACTTTCACAGTCGACCTTCAAACTTCTCCTACCTTTCATAACACCCCTTGTCTTACTACATACTACCATTTGTAAGTGTTATAGTAAATATTAGAAGCGTAGGGTAGTTGTTAATTCATTCATACGTCACCGGTGGATTTAGTTGATTAGGAGCGACCTTCTGTAAACGGTACACGCACGCACACGCGCACACACAGTAATTATAGCCAAAGATGATAATAGTTATAATGGAGTTGATTGTACGATACACTGCGATCCTCTATTTAAGGGGGGTGACCTGCATTTGTTCTCTCCTTTTCTTTCTTTCTCTGACTTTTATCCATTTGGCCCCATTCAGCCTACTGTTTTAAGACTTTTATCCCCATCCAGGTGTCAATTTTTTTTACTGGCGAGCGGTAGCGAGCCAGCATATTTCTTAAATGTTTTTGACAGCAGGCTAAATTTGTACATTTTTCGATAGAAAAATGTCTCCGGCGAAGCCGGATTTCTTAATATAATGCTGGCTCGCTATCGCTCGCCAGGAAGAAATCGACACCTAGATGGGGATAAACGTCTTAATATAGTTGGCTGAATGGGGCCGAATGGATACAAGCCAGAGAAAGAGAGAAAAGGAGAGAAATAAAAAAAGCAGGTCACCCCCCTTAAATGCAGGTGTCTTTCTATATGTGCGTGTGAACAACATGCAAATATATATTCTTACTCATTTCCAACATTTATTTAGCTATACGTTCACTTCAAAATTATTGTTATTTTTCTATTATTTATTGTCATCAGAATGAATATGTTATCATTAGTATAGAAAGGGTAAAACAGGTACTATAGTGTATTCGCTGTAAGTAGGCGAGACATCATGACCTCTAACCTCTGTAACTCCAAAACGACTAGAGTAATCGAGCTAATATTTTATACCATTTGGGGAGAGTCAGTCAAGGAATAGATGTGGTAATTTACAGCCCAGTTGCTTTAGCTCATTTTGAGTTACAGAGGATAGAGGTCATGATTTCTCGCCTACTTAAGCCGGTATCACACGAACGCTTTTTCTTCCTAACATTTATCCTCAACACTGGTCTGGCAGCCTATGAGGTAGACGGGTACAATATTTCGGTTACCTAAATTCATATATCATCAGTCTAGTTTCCATTATCAGTGCAAAATATTCAAGAAATGTTGCCAGAAATTTTTTGATCATCGAATGTTGACTATAAAAGCTCTCTTGTAATACCGACTTTACAGCGAATAGACTATAGTAGCCAAACTTCCAAAGGCGACCGTACCTGTGTAGAAGCCTCACGTTGGGGGTTTTCAATTTAGAGTGTGTGGGGGAGATAGAAGGGCGTTAGGTGGATCAGTCTGGCCTGGGGTGGTGTGTATTAAAATGAGGAACCACCACAGCCACCACCACCACCATCCTCGTCGCCTCTACTATACCCTGATCCAAAGAAGTAGGCGAAAACTCTTGCACTTTAACACTATCTGGTGCAACGTCTTAGGGGTTATTATAGTATTCTGTTAAATTATTATTGAGGGTTTTAATTATTTTAGTCATTTTCGAACAATGTGTTTTTAGTTTACACCTAGACTTTAAAAAAAACCCCGCTTCTCCAGACCCCCTTCAAATTTAAAAAAACGTCCCCCAGACCCCCTTCAAACAAAATATGTAAATTTGTCGGTAGAAAAATGTTCCGGCCAAAGGCCGGTTTCTCCCAAATTGCAGGCTCGCTTTCGCTCGTCCAGGGGAAAATCGACACCTTATTGGGTTGAAGCATCTTATAATCGCCAAACTAATAGGTGAAGCGTCTTAAAATCTCCAAACTAATGGCGTAAAACAGGGAGGAACCAAATTGGCCCGCCCTGCACCTAATAGGGTTAACCTCTATAACTCACACACGACTAGAGTATTTGAGCTTATACTTTTGCTAGCTGGCAAGGGACAGCCAGGGAATAGGTGTGGAGATTTACAACCCGTTTGCTCTAGTCCTCTTTCAGTTACAGAGGTTAGAGTTCACGAACTATCTCAATTGCCTTGATGGTGTAATGGTTAGAGTGTTTAAAATATATGTATGTGGAAACCCAGGTTCGAATCCCGGTGAACCACATGCTTTCTTTCATTAATTTCTTTGGGAGGTGTTTGGTTTTGTAGTGAAATTAATACAAAATAGATTAACCCTTTATACTACCACTGATCCTTCTAAAACTGCACACAGTCATCTAACTATAGCTGAAATAAGATTAAATACACGTCGCCGGTACAGAATGGGTTAAAATCGCCTCTACTACCTCCTCCCACGTCACCAATTCATAGGGAATTTTTTCAATTTAGAGTGTGTGTGTGGGAGATAGAGGGCCTTCGATGGATAAGCCAAATCTGGTGGTTTGTATTAATATAGGCACCACCACCATCCTCACCACCATAACACCACTATCTCCACACCACTATCACCACCACAACACAACCACATTCACCACACTGCCACGTCACCACCATAACCGCACCACTATCTCCACCATCATCTTCACCATCACCACTACCACCACCGCCATCACCACCAGAACCACACCACTATCACCACCGCAACACCATCATCTTCACCACACTGCCACGTCACCACTATAAACACCACTATCACCACCATCACAGCATCATCTTCACCACCACCACACTGCCATCATCACCAACATAACACCATCCTCGTCACTACTATCACATCATCACCATTACCGCCACCATATTCATCACATTTACTACCAAAATCACCTAGTAGCATCACCACCTATCCACCACCATCACCTCCACCACCACCATCACCTCCATCAATATTACCACTACCCCCTCCCCCCTCCCCTCCTCTCCCCCTCCCCTCCGTATTATTGCTACAACTACCACCAACATGGATAGTGTTTTCATGTTAGAGTGTGTGTGTGTGTGTGTATGTGTGAGAGAGAGAGATAGAAGGTGTTAAGTGGATCAGTCTGGCCTCAAAGTGGTATGTTTTAACCCTATTTGGTTCGAGGGAGGCCTTTTTGGACCTGCCCTCTTTCGCTGTAGTCTGGATATTTTATATCGGTCGCCAGGATGAAATCGACACTTCAATGGAACAAACATTCTAAAAATCGCCAAACTAATGAAGGGGATCCAGAGAACATACCTTCCCTTAAGGGGAGGTATTTAGTTTGTTCCCTAGACCTCCATCAACCTTAAAATTACACCCCCTTTGCCCCTTTCAAGATATATTTGTACATTTTTCGGTAGAAAAATGTCCCGGCCGAAGACCGGTTCCTCTTAAATTACAGGCTCGCTATCGCTCGCCAGGATAAAATAGACACCTGAATTGCACGATAGGTCTTAATATGGGGTGAAAGTTCTTAAAATCGCTAAACTAATGGGGCAAACGTTTTATAATATCAAAAGCAATGGGGCTAAACATGAGGAAGAAAGGGGTCAAGAAAACAACCCCTCAAGTGGAGACCTCCCTTTAACCCTTTATAGGGCAAGTGACCAAATTTGATCATGCGAGGGATCAAGCAAATTTGGACCTAAATCACCCCGCCCCACAAAGGGTTAAGGGGGAATGGTGTATTTTTTGGTCGCGATTATTTCATATAGTTATTATTTATTTTGTTTCCTCCCTAGATCTCTTTCAAACTTTTAAAAAAAACACACACATCCATTAGTTCTCCCTTCTAGATAAATGTGTACATTTTTCGGTAGGGCCGGTTCTTCAAACATTACAGGCTCACTATCGTTCGCCAGGGGGAAAAAATCGACAGCTGAATAGCACGGAAGATGTTAATAAAGACAAAGAAATGGGGCGAAAGATAGAACAATCGCGAACCTAATAAGCCGAACGTAATCAAATCTGAAAACTAATGGGGCTAAACACGAGGAGAAGGGGGACCAGAGAAACGGCCCCTCTTCCCTTAAACTACTGGACCCAACATGTTAACCTTCCGCTGGTACGATCATAAATTTGGGCTTAAGGGGAGGTATTTAGTTTGTTCCCTAGACCTCCATCAACCTTAAAATTACACCCCCTCGAGTCCCTTTCAAGATAAATTTGTACATTTTTCGGTAGAACTTGTCCCGGCCGAAGGCCGGTTCCTCTTAAATTACAGGCTCGCTATCGCTCGCCAGGATAAAATAAACACCTAAATTGCACGAAAGGTCTTAATATGGGGTGAAAGTTCTTAAAATCGCTAAACTAATGGGGCAACGTTTTATAATATCAAAAGCAATGGGGCTAAACATGAGGGAGAAAGGGGTCAAGAAAACAATCCCTCAAGTGGAGACCTCCGCTTAAGGGGGGATGGGCCGTGTTTTGTGGTCTCCTTTCTCCCTCGTGTTAAGCCCCATTTGGTTATGAGATTATAAGACGTTTAGCTCCATTAGTTTGTCGATATTAAAGCCTTTCGCCCCATTTATATGTCAATATTAAGACTTTCGTGTCATTTAGGTGTCGATTTTTTTTCCTGGCGAGCCATAGCGAGCCTGTAATTTTAAGAGAAACGGGCCTTCGGCTGGGACATTTTTCTATCGAAAAATTTATAAATTTATCTTGAAGGGGAGGTCTAGGGAGTGTTTGTTTAAGCTTGATGGAGGTCTAGCGAGAACACAGAAAAACATAGATAAATATATAAATACAAAGAACAAAAACTAGCACACCCTGCTTTTCTTTCTTTTTTTTGCTATGTGATTGAGGGAGGCAAAAGGCATAACTGCCTATAGCGAGTGCCTCCCCCATAGTTGAAAGAGTGACAGGGCCAAAATCAAGGGACGTTCGAGCCAAAATGCCTGGACACACGGAGTTTGAAGCAATTTAAGTCATAGGAAGCTGGAAAGACTAATTCTGGGAGAGAGTTCCAGAGCTCAGCTGTTGAGTAGAAGAAAGTTTGAGAGTAACGTTTCACTCTTGGGTTGGAGAGTTGCACAGAGTAGGGGTGGGATTGAGTTGCAAGACGGGTACTACGTGCCCTACGTAAAGGAGGTGGTGTGCACTGGGATAGCTCTTAGGAACACTGATTATTATAGTAGCGATAGAATAGCGAGAGAGATGCAACATTGCAGCGGAGAGAGAGATTGCAGAGAGTTGGTGAGTGGACGGGAGTTAATGATACGAAAGGCCTTCCTTTCAACCTTGTCTAGGAGAGTGGTGTGAGAGGAACCTCCCCACACATGTGAACAATACTCAATACAAGGGCGCACTATGCCCCTGTACAGAGCAAGAAGCTGTGCAGGGGAAAAGAACCCCCTAAGGCGGTTGAGCACACCCAGATTCTGGGAGGCTGCCTTAGCAAGCTGGTAATATGGTCCTTCCAAATGAGAGCAGAAGAAAAAGAGACACCAAGAATATTGAGAGAAGATGAAGGGTTGATTTTTGTATTGTTGAAGAATAAGGGATAGTCCGCTGGGAGATCCTGACGGGTAGATAGATGGAGAAATTGGGTTTTGGAAGCATTAAAGTTAACAAGGTTTTCTCTGCCCCAATTGGAAATAGTATTTAGATCAGAATTTAAGAGTTCTATGGCTTCTAGTTTGTTTCCTACTCTTCCAGCAATCTTAAAATTTCATCTCCTTGACCCCCTTTCAAGATAAATTTGTAAATTTTTCGGTAGAAAAATTTCCCGGCCGAAGGCCGATTATTCTTAAATTACAGGCTCACTATCGCTCGCCAGGATAAAATCGACACCTACATGGCACGAAAGGTCTTAAAATTGACAGAATGGGGCGGAAATTCTTAAAAATCACCAAACTAATGGGGTAAACGTCTTAAAATCTCAAAAGCAATGGGGCTAGACATGAGGGAGAAAGGGGTCAAGAAAAAAGTCCCTCGAGTGGAAATCTCCCCTTAAGCCACTGGACCCAAAATGTTAACCTTCCGCTGGTACGTTCATAAATTTGGGCTTAACTGGCGAAGAAGAAGAGTCTCTGGAAAGGTCACGCTCCACTCGCTGGCCACTCCATCATGACCGCAGGACTTGTGAAATATTGGGAGGCGTAATCTATTAAGGACGAGGTGCATTTTGTGCTTGTTGGCTTTTTGGGGTATATGTATATATTTATCTTGTATATAATTTGATGTACCGGTATAACTGGAGGCTTTGTTGAGTTTTTTTGCTTAGTTTACTTTATAAATTGACTATATTTGTATGTACTCTTGATTAATTATATTCTAGTATAGTTTACTTTATGAAATTGCCAATATATCATTAGTTCATTTGATTGAAAGACGTAATACGAAATGTCTTGCTTTTGGCAATATTTTTTATTTTGCTTTGTTTCGTTCTCATGCTTCCCTTTCGGTCATACTTTTAGAATAGTGGACCCATACACTGTATTATTGTGTATTAGTGCTGCCGGTGTAGGTTATGTGTTTTAGGTTGCACGTTCACCACACACACACACACACACATATATATATATATATATATATATCATGATTCTAATATAGCCTACTGAAAAATATATTGAAGTTCATGTTGCTTCCAAATGCTTGCTCTTCCATCAAACTCGGAAGACCCGTGAATTATTGGAGACCATCCGGTACGGTATTGAAAATGTACTTCTTGCGCTTTAGTTTGCGTGTATTTTCAGAATTTGCGTTGATATGATGCAAGTACAGTAATTGATTGCAAGCTTATTTTTATTGAGGATGGGATGTATCTCGATGTACTTGATGAATGTACTTCAGGCATTTGTTTGTAAATTAATATATATATATATATATATATATATATATATATATATATATATATATATATATATATATGCAATTTCTGCTATATGTACACTCGACCAAAATACAATCTTTACACTGGTGAGCAATTGAAACTTGTGTGAACGGAATAAATCGGGTGAAACATACGGTGACCGGTCAACTCAACCAGTAGACCATTTCAACCAGTAGCTCTCAACCAGTACCAAATCAACCAATACGGTTAGGTTAGGTTAGGTTAGTACTACATTTTTGCACTGGTTTGGTTGATCTTGGTTAATTTGGCACTGGTTGAGAGCTACTGGTTGAATGGTCTACTGGTTGAGATGAACATGGAACCGAAACATACGTATTATCAAAAGATTTCGAATCACTTCCAGAATATTAGAGAGTTAGTAGTGTAAAGATTGTTTTTTGGTCGAGTGTACTTCCGGGAACCCCTTGTACAGTATATCACGAATTTAATTGACTGCACTTTAATTACTGGGTATAATTATGATGTGCGCAACAGAGTAGAGAAAGTAATGGTGGTATATTATTGTTTTATTGAGGGTAAAGTAAATAGTGTGGTTTATGTTGCGTGTACAGTGTCCTCATTATCTTCACCACCTTAGGAAGATAATGATATAGTAGCTAATGTGAATAATTGGGATAGTCTATAGCCTTTAAATTGGTGGACGTCCTTCCTAAGCTGCATAAAAGTCCAATAGTGCCAGATTATAATGAAAAAGACGTCACCGGTACAAACTAAGTTAAGGAAAAGTTTTAGTTTGTTCCCCAGACCTCCATCAAGCTTAAAATTACATCCCGTAGACCCCTCCTTCAAGATTAATCTGTACATTTTTCGGTAGAAAAATGTCCCGGCCGAAGGCCGTTTCCTCATAAATTACAGGCTTGCTATCGCTCGCCAGGAAAATATCGACACCAAAAGATACGAAATAACTTTATTGTCGGGGTAAGCAACAGAGTAGAGAAAATAATGGTGCCCTGTTTTATTGAAGGTAGAGTTAATAGTGTGGTTTATGTTCCGTGTACAGTGAGTGCCCTCATTATCTTCTCACCCACCCACCCACTCCTGCTTTGGACGTTCCATATATTTAACCATATTGAAAAACTCGTAACTTTAATAAATTCGCAATAATGCTTCATGATGGCTTGAATTATATATATATTTAATGTACGTATAACCTTAAATGTAATAGGCCTATGTCTGTGATATTCTTTCCTCTCACTTAAACAGTAGGCTACCATAGCGCGGTTGGGAATATGAACACGATTAGATTAATATCCAGTATTCGAGAATGGATAATAAGTCGTAGGCGTGTGCATAAACCTTTTAACCGTCTTGGTGGTGTAATGATGTTTAATAATCTGTGTATGATAACCCTGGTTCGAATCCCCGGTGGATCACATATATGCTTTCATTAATTCCATTGGAGGTGTTTGTTGTTTTGATGAATTTAATAAAATATAGATTATTGTGTGAAAATAGTTTGACATTCATTGCCTAGCTGTGTGGATATGACTTGTGTTGCATAGCATTCCGGAAATTGGTTATATATCATGAGGTAAATTGATTGATGGGAATTCTGGATATTTGTTGTATTGGCAATGTGTACACTGTTACAAATGCTTGCCAACATAAATATGGACGGACATATTGAATAATATTTAGTATTTTTTTTTATTTTAAGCCACCCCCAATTAAAACAAAACGAAACAAGGAAAACAGGAACAAATGGGGTATGTGCCAGATTATATAGATAGATAGATTTATTTATGTATTTATGTATTTATTTTTATATATTATATATGGGATATATAGCCTACATTGTGTGCTTTGCTATACAGTCGCGGTCATTAATGCGGATACATAGTTTTATAGCGGTTTATGGTCGAGTTGAAACATCTTATTAAGGAGAATCACCTGCCTTTTTTTATCTTTCTCTCCTTTTCTCTCTTTCTCTGGCTTGTATTCATTCGGCCCCATTCAGCCAACTTTTTTAAGACGTTCATCCCCATCGATTTCTTCCTGGCGAGCAATAGCGAGCCAACATTGTATGTAGAAATCCGGCTTCGCCGGAGAAATTTAGCTTGCTGTAAAACAAAATATATATATATGCTGGCTCGCTACCGCTCGCCAGGAAAATATTGACACATGGATGGGGGTAAGCGTCTCTTAAACAGTAGGCTGAACGGGGCCGAATGGATACAAGCCAGAGAAAGAGAGAAAGGGAGATACAAAAAGCGGGTCACCCCCCTTAAACGACATCACACGCCTTTTATCCGAGTCTTTTATTTCAAAAACTGCACACCCAACCCTGGGCACACGCGAGACTTCCACCCCCTTACTTTGCTGCTAAGTATCTTGTGGTATGTTTTCCAGTTTTATTATGTAGGCGCTCTTCCATTAGTTCTATTATGTAGGCGCTCTTCCATTACTTCTATTATGTAGGCGCTCTTCCATTACTTCTATTATGTAGGCGCTCTTCCATTAGTTCTATTATGTAGGCGCTCTTCCATTACTTCTATTATGTAGGCGCTCGGCGTCTTCCATTAGTTCTATTATGTAGGCGCTCTTCCATTACTTCTATTATGTAGGCGCTCTTCCATTACTTCTATTATGTAGGCGCTCTTCCATTAGTTCTATTATGTAGGCGCTCTCCATTACTTCTATTATATAGGCGCTCTTCCATTAGTTCTATTATGTAGGCGCTCTTCCATTACTTCTATTATGTAGGCGCTCTTCCATTAGTTCTATTATGTAGGCGCTCTTCCATTACTTCTATTATGTAGGCGCTCTTCCATTAGTTCTATTATGTAGGCGCTCTTCCATTACTTCTATTATATAGGCGCTCTTCCATTAGTTCTATTATGTAGGCGCTCTTCCATTACTTCTATTATGTAGGCGCTCTTCCATTAGTTCTATTATGTAGGCGCTCTTCCATTACTTCTATTTTCTTATTAGATATTGCCTCATTCTTTATTAATTCCGTAACCACACTATACTTTAGTGCAATGTCTCTCTATTTAGTCCCCCCCCCCCCCCCTCACCCCCTTCGTACTATTTCAATGTGTTTTGTATTATAATTCAAACTTACTCTTTAACACTTACTGTATATATTTTAATACTTAGTGATTTTCTCTGATTCTCTGAATTATTTAATCAGTTTCTTATCTTTCAATTTCCAACTGTAAATAACGTTACTCTGGTGGTTTTCTTGTATAGTTACACTGCCTTTCATGCTAATTTAATGTATTTCGTATATAACATGCATATTTTTGGTTTAATCTTCGGTGTTTGCAATGATATTTCCGCGACCTCAATCCACTCTAGTGCGAACCCGTTCTACACTGTTGTTGTTTTCAATATAGACTCACCCCCTTTCGTTCAATATAGACTCACCCCTTTCGTTCAATATAGACTCACCCCTTTCGTTCAATATAGACTCACCCCCTTTCGTTCAATATAGACTCACCCCTTTCGTTCAATATAGACTCACCCCCTTTCGTTCAATATAGACTCACCCCCTTTCGTACAATTTACTTGTATTTCGTATTGTCAACCTACTTAGTTTCCTGCAGTGTGTAAGGTGGGGAACAGACACTGACTATTAGATCATCCCCACAGCAACCGTCTTTGGCTGAGATTGTATGATTTTTGCATTGGAGACTATTATGAACAAGGGTGAGAGATGGGTTTGGCATGCCTGGCCAGCTGCTGCTCTCACTGTTGGCGCGAGAGGGAGAGGCCATCAAAGGACCCCACACGGAAATACCCGCAGGGACGACTATTTGGGAGCAGGGATGGGTGGTATAGAATGGAATAGAATAAGTTTATTGTTCAGATCGTATACATACAGTATGGAGCACTTACAAATAAACACATTTCATGGTTACAAGCACGACAATTTGGCAATTAAACATAACTAGAAACATGAACATTTGGTAATTAAACATAACTAGAAACATGAACATTTGGTAATTAAACATAACTAGAAACATGAACATTTGGTAATTAAATATAACTAGAAACATGAACATTTGGTAATTAAACATAACTAGAAACATGAACATTTGGTAATTAAACATAACTAGAAACATGAACATTTGGTAATTAAACAACTAGAAACATGAACATTTGGTAATTAAA
Source organism: Paralithodes platypus (assembly GCA_032716605.1). Lineage (NCBI taxonomy): Eukaryota > Metazoa > Arthropoda > Malacostraca > Decapoda > Lithodidae > Paralithodes > Paralithodes platypus. The sequence continues at coordinate 15,677,353 of CM064519.1, read as the reverse complement.
CATAACTAGAAACATGAACATTTGGTAATTAAATATAACTAGAAACATGAACATTTGGTAATTAAACATAACTAGAAACATGAACATTTGGTAATTAAACATAACTAGAAACATGAACATTTGGTAATTAAACAACTAGAAACATGAACATTTGGTAATTAAACATAACTAGAAACAATCAGATCCATGTGGTGTACTGAATTACGACTGAATGAGTGAAGAGGAAGGGGGGAGGAGAATGGATAGTGAGGGAGGTGGGTGTTGGAGGTAAGGAGGAGGATGGATGGTGAATGGTGAAGGAGGTGGGTGGGGGAGGTGAGAAGGAGGTGAATGAATGGTGAGGGAAGGAGGTGGGTAGTGGAGGAGGAGGAGGATGGATGTAGGAGGAGGAAAAGGAGGTGGGTGGGGGGAGGAGAAAAAGGAGGTGGGTGGGGGAGGAGGTGCGTGGGGTTGGAGGAAAAGGAGATGGGTGGGGGAGGAGGAAAAGGAGGTGGGTGGGGGAGGAGGAGGAAAGGGTGGAGGAGGAAAAGGAGGTGGGTGGGGGAGGAGGTGAATGGATGGTGATGGAAAGGCTGGGGACTGGTGCCGTAAAATGAAGATATGTGGGTCAGCCTGGGGAGCGCCTTAAGAATATAGGGATTGGACACCTTACACCATATATCTAATTGTTGAAGCTTGATTGTATAGGCTAACGTGAAAAAGCTTACTCGCATAACGGGAAGAAATATATTGTAAAAACATAACAGCTCCTTAGTGGCCAAAATCCGGAGTCGAAATATTGTGTTTTACAATAAAACGTTGATTACGTCATTTAGATACAATTCCCATCAGTAATAACCAATCCTATTTTATTAGGTCTTAAAATCGACAAACTAATGGGGCAAACATCTTAAAATCTGAAAACTAATGGGGCTAAACATGAGGGAGAAGGGCATCTAGAAAAACGACCCATCTCCCCTTTATTTATTATTTACTGGCATATATGTTATATTTTAACTTAGGGGCATATCCTGACACACACACGTAGCTTTACGGTTCAAGAAAATCAAACAAGGTGTTTGTCTAGCTTGACATTATATCAATGTGTGTACCAGTATTATATAATATTATGTTAATGTCAAATTTAGTTTTATGACTATATGAGTAGAGAAATAACTGTCTGAACATATATTATTTGAATATACCACACAAGTAGATAAACTCTTATAATATAATACTTGGAAACAAAAATACAGCCAACCGTTGTCCATTGCCTGTCTACTAAAATATCTCTGGGTCAAATTGAAGACGAGAGAGGCCAAAGGAAAGACGATTTTTATGAAGGAGCTCAGGCACTTAATATAGAACAATGATATGTAGGTTTTGGTCCGCACATATATGTTTGTAAATAGTTTACTAGTCATGGGTTTGGTAGTATATAGTATTGTAATCACATCGAATTTATTGCATTATAATCAGTAATATTTAAGTTCATTTGTTGTGTTAAAATGTTCCATTGTATTCCGGTGGACGTTCTATAATTGGGTGTGCATATAATCAACTTGTTGCATTTTACAGCTTCTCATAATCTAGAGGTATACGAATAAAATGGGATTTATGAAGAGCGATAGATTAAATTTGAGATACCTAGTTACGTAACGTAAATGCTATCTTCTGTTTTGTGATGTGCAATACCAAGGCGTTTAATGAAATCCCAATAAGCATAATTTGTTATGAATTACAAAATTATATTTCTCTTAATAAATTAAAAGTGAAGAGCATATTAATAATCCGGTCTCCTCTATTATGAAATATATGGTTGATATGAGTCATGCCTTGATGCGATACGCTACGAATTGAAAGTATTTTAAACGACACACAATACACATGCAACTTACTGAGTAACCAAAATGTTTAGTTAACTTTTACCGAGGTAAAACTAGCAATAGGTTTTTCCTAGTAGTGATAAAATCAGACAAGATGCCTTGCGTTATCCCCCGAGCAGCGCCTGGCCTGGGTGAGATACAGGGTGAGCTACGGGGTGATCAATGAACACTCTGTCGGGGTTATCTAATGTTATTGATCAAAAGTAGGCAATAGGTACAACTCAATTATGTAAATTACTCCGTCTATAGATTGCGTCCATTAAATAATTACCCCGTAAATGGTATTGATTAGATAACATAAATATAAGACTTGTAGTGAGCGCGTGTTTGCTTGCCCTCCTTGATCAATACATCAAAGGGGGGTGACCTGCTTTTGTTCAGCCTACTGTTTTAAGACGTTTATCCCCATCCAGGTGTCAATTTTTTACTGGTGAGCGGTAGCGAGCCAGCATATTTTTATTTTTTGTTTGACAGCAGGCTAAATTTGTACATTTTTCGATAGAAAAATTTTCTCCGGCAAAGCCGGAGTTCTTCATATAATGCTGGCTCGCTATCGCTCGCCAGGAAGAAATCGACACCTAGATGGGGATAAACGTCTTAAAATAGTTGGCTGAATGGGGCCGAATGGATACAAGCCAGAGAAAGAGAGAAAAGGACAGAAATAACAAAAAGCAGGTCACCCCCCTTAAAAAGAACTTCAAGCGTAGTCGAGGCTGAATTGTTGTGTATTTGGAGCTAAACTATGCTAACTTAATTCTAACTTTCTACACGGAAGCGAACATAATAAGGCAAGGAATAAAGACAATACTAAGTTGTGGCCGCCTCTCGGGGTTCTCTTCCCGCATTACCCATGTCTGAGTCACTGCTGCACCACATTGACCTTTGGTGGGAGAGAGAGTGAGAGTGAGTGGGGAGGTTTAGAGGTAGTAGTAGTAGTAGTAGTAGTAGTAGTAGTGGTAGTAGTATGTGGAATATATATCTGCATGCCACGGACCTTTATGTTGTGGTTTTAGATAGATAAAGATAGATAGATAGAGAGAGTGAGAGTGAGTGAGTGGAGGGTGGTAGAAGTAGTAGTAGTTATAGGTGGAATTTGTAACTGCATGACACTGACCTTTGTATTGTGGAGAGAGAGAGTAGATTTGGAGTTAGTAGTAGTAATAGTAGTAGTAGTAGTAGTAGAAGTAGTGATAGTCGTCATGGAATCGATAACTGCATCACATTGACATTGTTCGTGTATGTGGTGGTGGTGATAGGAAGTGTTTTGTTATGATTGAGAGGGGTAGGTAGTTGAGGGAGCAATGGTAGTAGTAGTAGTAGTATTAACAGTAGTAGTAATAGTAGTAGTCTAATTGATAACTACACCACACTGACCTTTATAATGTGGAGGGGGTGGCAGGAAGTGGAATTCAAAACTTTAGGCATCGCAAATTCCTCAACTCACTCACTCTCTCTCTCTCTCTCTCTCTCTCTCTCTCTCTCTCTCTCTCTCTCTCTCTCTCTCTCTCTCTCTCTCTCTCTCTCTCTCTCTCTCTCTCTCTCTCTCTCTCTCTCTCTCTCTCTCTCTCTCTCTCTCTCTCTCTCTCTCTCTCTCTCTCTCTCTCTCAACCCCTCCAACCTCTCCACAACCCCACCCAATCAAACTCCACCCGCACAGTTAAGAGAAATAAATAACCCCACCCAACCCTTAGAAGTCCATCACAACCATTTAAAGGAAACCGTCAACCCCAATGGCCCACAAGTTGCGAAAACTTACCTACCTGAACCACAAAACAAACTAAACAACCCCACCCAACCCCATCCAAGCCAACCCAACCAACTGAATGAATTTGACAACCCGCCGCGGCTTCAAGTCATAACCCCAAACCCATCCTCACCAATAAGAAAAACAAATCCAGCGCATGCTGAGAGAAATGATATAAAAATAATATCCATAAATGCCTGCTCAATAAGAAACAAAATAGACGAACTCAAATGTCTGTTATTAAATGAGAAAGTTGACGTTATTTGTATAACGGAAACACATCTGAACCTTAAAAATAAAGATCTACTTCATGAATATCACATAGAGCCATATACATTTTTTCATAAAGACCGTAACAATGGAAAACAAAGAGGGGGGGTTGCAATGTACGTTGCAACCTACTTAAACCCAGTCGAGGTGACTCTCCCCGAAAGTAATGCAGAAATAGTGTGCGTCAAAATAAATACAAAAAACATGAACTTAAATATCACTACAGCGTACCGACCACCGAGACTAACTGTTGCCGATGATACAATTTTTTATGAAATACTAGAGAAAACCCTTAATTCCGACGAAACAGTTTTACTAGGTGACTATAACCTCCCCCTAATTGACTGGAATACCACGACCGGAAAAAATGCTGAGTCACGCCTAATGACAAGCTTCATCCAGGACAATTTTTTGACTCAACACGTAAAACAGCCGACGCGAGACAGGAATATACTAGACCTCGTAATCACTACCCAAGAAAATTTATTATCAAACCTGGATGTAGGTGAACATCTGGCAACGTCCGATCATAAAATCTTAAGAATCAACGTTATAAGCAAATATTCCTCAGTAAAAACAACAGGAATGGTTTCGGACTTCAAAAACGCAAATTATGACGGACTTAAGGAATCGCTATCAAACATACACTCAAACCTCATAAATATAAACGAAGTAAATGAACTATGGGGACATTTTAAGTCTACAATTACAGAAGCGCATAAACAATTTGTACCCATGAAACCAAAACGTAGTACGAAATCAAGTATGCCCCCTTGGTACAGTAGAGACATTGGCAAGGCAATAAGGAAAAGGAATCAACTCCACAAACTTGTAAAAAATAACACAAACACTGAAGTAATTAAAAACTTGTACAAAAATAGTAGAAGGGAAGTGAAAAAAATAATTAGGGCGAACAAACAAAATTACGAAATGACTATTGCCAGAGAAAGTGCCACAAACCCCAAAAAATTCTACAGTTACGTAAACAAAAATAAACAGATCAAAAGCGGAATCGGACGGCTAATAGAAGATGGCCAGACAATAACAGGCGACACAAACACGGCAAATCTGCTCAACAAATATTTTGGCTCAGTTTTCACAGAAGAAATTATCGATCATACCCTTGAAAATAACACCTCAACTCATGAGATAGGAGATTTCACCATCAGTGTTACCGAAGTACAAAGCAAATTGAGTAATTTAAATGTAAATAAGACCCCGGGACCCGACATGCTCCACCCGAAAATAATTAAGAATGTCAAGGACGAAATAGCAAAACCCCTGACACAACTATTTAACTTATCATTACTACAGGGGATTGTACCGAGTGATTGGAAAGATGCGAACATTACGCCGATATACAAGAAGGGTAGCAAGGCCAAAGCGAGTAATTACAGACCAATTAGCCTAACTTCAATTGTAGGAAAAATCATGGAAAAAATCATTAGAGATAAGATTGTAGATTACCTCGAATCAAACAACCTAATCAAAAATAGTCAACACGGCTTTAGATCAAATAAGTCATGCCTAACAAATTTGATTGAATTTTATAACAAACTATTCACATATAACGACATGACGAAATCACTAGATATAATCTTCTTGGACTTTCAAAAAGCTTTCGACAAGGTGCCTCACCGAAAACTATTGGCTAAACTGGAGAGGATAGGTATCAAAGGTGAAATTCATTCTTGGATAAAAAATTGGCTTACGGACAGAAGACAGAGAGTGGTGATAAATGGAGTGGAATCGGAGTGGGAGCCTGTCACTAGTGGAGTTCCACAGGGTTCAGTCCTTGGACCGGTCCTGTTTCTCATTTACATTAACGATATCGATGTAGGGGTAAACACCATTTCCAAATTCGCCGACGATACAAAAATAGGAAATACAGTCCTGAACGAAGATGATAGAAATGCGTTGCAATCTGATTTAAACAAGATATCAGAGTGGTCGAAAAAATGGCAGATGCCCTTCAATGTCGATAAATGTCAGGTGCTGCAGGTTGGTAGCAGAAATATGAAATACAAATACGAAATGAATGGCAAACAAATAAAAACCGCAACGGTAGTAAAAGACCTAGGGGTACTAATATCTGAAAACCTGAAAACTTCCGACCAATGTATAGCAGCTGCAAATAAGGCAAACATAGCATTGGGCTTTATTAAACGAAAATTTACATATAAACATGAAAACGTAATAGTGCCACTGTTCAAAAGTATGGTGAGGCCCCACCTTGAATATGGTGTGCAGTTCTGGTCACCTTATCTGATCAAGGACATTGTAAGACTCGAGTCAGTACAGCGTAGAGCGACGAAGATGATACCCTCATTAAGAAATAAACCATATGAAGAAAGACTTAAACGATTGAACCTGTTCTCATTAACAAAGAGGAGGTTGAGGGGTCAGCTTATTGAGTGCTTTAAGATACTAAAAGGTTTCGACAAAGTCGATGTAAATGCACTATTCACATTAAACAATACTAATCAAACTCGCGGAAATGGAATGAAATTAAAAACCAAAAAGGCAAACCTAGATGTCACAAAGAGTTTCTTCACCTACAGTGTGGCGACAGAGTGGAATAAACTACCAGCGAGAGTGGTGGAGAGCGACACAATAAACGCCTTCAAGGGAAGGCTTGACCTCTATCTGCAGAGGGCTGGGGTGATATGAATGGAAAAAAAAAAAAAAAAAAAATGTATGTATATGTATGTGTGTGCACTGTACAGTATGTATATATATACTGTATATATATGTGTGTATGTATGTATGTGTATATGTATGTGTATATATATGTATATATATATATGTATGTGTATGTGTGTGTGTATGTGTATATATGCATATATGCATATTATAGTTTGTAAGGCCAGACTGCCTAGTAAGGACCTTGAGGTCTGTGTGGTCTGTGTATCTATGTAGCTCTATGTAGCTCTCTCTGTACTAATGGTACATCTGGAAGATATTTACATACTGAATAATTCCAACACCAAGACTTTTTCCTATTTGTTCAGAGAATAAAAGAATATTACTGCTGTCCCCTAAACACACACACACACACATTTAAGACGCTTCACCATTATATTCAAAGTAAATTTAATAGGTTATCCTAAATATTGTGCTTTCTCCCCACCACACACATACATACAGAGAGAGAGAGAGTATGTATGTATATGTGTGGTATCATGAGAGTTTATAACGACTCCTTGCACCGGATTAATGAACAGTTAGCGAGTTTTTAAGATGGAAAGTTAGGCTGGAACACTCTTCCGGCCAGCGCTAATGTCTGTCCCGGAGAATAAGGAAAGTTTTTGAGGTACAGAGTAAACAGAAGACTAGACAACTGCCGATTTAGTCGCTCTTAACCCCTTCTGTAGCGGCAACGTCTATTCTTGTTTTCTAGCTATATTTAGACGTTGTGCAATTTGAGAAGGATCTGTGGTTAGTCAAAAGGGTTCAGTGAGATAGTTCGAAGCCTGTTAATCGCTGGAGACCCTTTTTAAACTGAATAAGATCGTCTAATAGTAGCCAGAAAAAAAAGGCACCGGTACTGAGAGGGTCAATATTTCGTGGACTTCTGATGCTGATTGTTATGTAAATATTGTAATTTGATAGTATACGCAATTATATTAATGTGATATTTGAATGCATACCAGTACGTTAAGGGGAGATTTTTACTTTGTTCCCTAGACCTCCATTATTATTATTTATTTTTTTTATACACCCCCGAGACCCCCCTTCCATATATATTTGTAAATTTTTCGGTAGGAAATGTACCCGCCGAAGGCCGGTTCCTAGTAAGTTACAGGCTCGCAGTTGCTCGCCGGGGAAAAAATATATTCCTGCACGATTATAAGAATACAGTCACGCAGTAATAGTATATGTACAAAAGCCGGTACACAGGGATGCACAGGATGACAATGTCCATTAAAGGAGCTCAGACGGTATTGTGCAGCATAATTTACTGGTTCCCCTCAATGGTTTAGGGATGGGGTTTAGTTTGCTCTCTAAACCTCTATCAAGCTTGAAAAAACACCCACAAGACCCCCCTTCGATATACTGTAAATTTGTAAATTTTTCGGTAGAAAAATTTCCCGGCCGAAGGCCGATTCCTCTTCAAATACAGGCTCGCTATCGCTCGCCAGGAAAAAATCGACACCTAAATGGCACGAAAGGTCTTAATATTGGCAAGGAAATGGGGAAAAATTTCTGAAAATCGCCAAACTAATGGGGCCAATGTCTTGAAATCTCATATCAAAGAGGGCTAAACATGAGGGAGGAGGAGGACTCTAAAAACCAACTTCCTCCCCTTAATAACAAGCAAGCAGAGTGAGCTGGACAAACAACATGAAGCAAGAGAGAACTGTGACGCCTACCAGCGTTGGCAGAATCGCCTCCCGTTAGCCGCTAGTGCTCGCCAGGGCAGTGAAATGGGCTACAGTTATCAGAGAATGTTGTTCTTTCTTTCATAGTACAGTACTTGCATTGTTACAGACAGTCCAGTGGTGGTCTTTATTTTCGTCTGTGACAACGGGAAGTATTTTATATCAGGAGTAGAATATAAGATGCATTGTAGTGAAGTTGAGAGAGAGAGAGCGAGCGGGCAGCGTGGGGGTAGTGAGTGTTGCTTCCCTCCTCCCTCCTCCCTCGCTCGGAGGAGTTTCCCGCCCGCGCGGGCTTTTTCCCGTCTTTGATTGGCTGGTGGTTCTTGGCGCGTAATAGGGGCCTGCTGCCTTGTGACGTTTCGGCCTGTGATTGGCCGACCACCATGCCTTTGTGGGATCCTGAGGGTCCCGAGGAGCTACCCTCCTCAGAGCAGGCTAGGGACGCACATGACTAACATCCTTTTTACAACTGTCCCCCATATCTCCACCATTCTGATACCGTCTCTCTCACTCAACTTCCTTCTTTCATTCCTCTAATCTTTTAACGTCACAGCACTCCCTTTGGGTTCTGTACACGATTTCATATCGTCCCATCGTATTGTGTGCGTCGCTCTCATATATATTTCCATGTATTAGAATAGGCTATAAGGGTTCTTAGTCTATGGAGGTTTGATGACTCTGTGTGTGTCTCCCTCAGTGTCCTTAGTTTATGGAGGTTTGATGACTTTGTGTGTGTCTCCCTCATTATCATTAGTGCTCTGCTGGGTTATTTAATGCTAGACTGGGATGAGGTTTCTGTTGTCGTTGTCACCGATGTGTGTATGGTTCGCTTATACCTACACGACTGCGACGGTTTCTGTGGTAGCCTAGGTCGTCCTTTTGGTTGTGCCTTTTGCGAGTGCAGCATCGTGTTGTAAGAGGGCATTAGCCTACTACCTTATAACACAGTGGTGACTCTTTGCTTGACTTTAGAGGGATCGCCAGGGTAGAACCAGATACTTGAGATCTGGATCTACCAAGAGAGCATCCCCGTCATTAACGTAACTTTAACCATACCGCCTTAAGGACAACGCTAGGCTATGAGCCTGTCTCGCTCAGCCACAGTTTCCTAACCTTGATATCCCAGCTAGACTTTATTCGCCTAGCAGACATTAGTTAGGACATAAGCTCATTTTGTTATGTAGGGATTATTATTCACAGCATTTATGAGTCTAGGTTGTTGTCGAGTTGCACAACCATAGCAGACTGTTTCGTTGATGAGGAAGTACTTCTTTTAGTGTCGAGCATTACTGCCGTTGCGCATTTATAATATTATCGTGTCAGTTAACATTCTATGTCCTATCTTTTAGTGTATTCAGTCTACACGTATGGTGTCCTGCCTCCTGCCTTTATATAATTTAAGATACGAGCATCTTATGAGCATCAGACTTTCTTCAGAAGTTTCCAGGTCTATGATGTAGGACTATACTTCACTTTCTTTCAGATAGGAGTGAAGAGTTTATTGTTGTTTAGAGTAACTGTATTGAAGCATCTTTTTATTGTATTAAATCTTACAGTTATTTAATTGATCTTTCCATAGCTTCCCTTTTATGCATTTTAACGTAACTTGCATCATGTTTGTTATCAGGCTATACCAGTGTGGGTTAGCCTGAAGTAGAGTACATTTATGCCCAGTTAAGGATACCCCGTTATCGCAGATTAACTTTGGAGGGTATAGGTGTTTTTGTTCGCCGGCATATAAGTTCGAGGGTTTGGATCTAGCATACCATTGTTGCATAGTGCCCTATTACTAGTCCAATCATTAAGTGCCCTTGTTTTATTCGTAGCCCCGGTCGTAACAGAACAAACAAACAAACAGACAAACAAGCAAACAAACAGAAGTGAAAATCTTAAGGGGGCCCACCTCGTTTATTTTTTCTCTCTCTCTCTCTCTCTCTCTGGGTTGTATCTATTCGGCCCCATTCAGCCTACTACTTTTAAGACGTTTACCCCCATCCAGGTGTCGTTTCTCCTGGCGAGTGGAAGCGAGCCAGCATATTTAAAAAAACAAAATTTTGACAGCAGGCTTAATTTGTACATTTTGCGATAGACATTTCTTTCCGGCGAAGCCGGATTTCTCCATACAATGTTGGCTCGCTACCGCTCGCCAGGAAGAAATCCACACCTGGATGGGGATAAACGTCTTAAAACAGTAGGCTGAATGGGGCCGAATGGATACAAGTCAGAGAAAGAGAACAAACAAACAAACACAACAGAAGTGAAAATCTTGAGAGACCCTCCAAAAGTCTTTCTTCTTGGAACACTTAGGAGACAAACACCGCTGGCATACACACACACACATACAGTATATACACACTTACACACACACACACACCTTCACACTCACACACACCTTCACACACACACACACCTTCACTCACATACACACACACACAGTATATATACACATACACAGACACAAACGTCTTACACACATACACACACATATACATATACACACAATCGAGCTAACATATACACACAGACAAATATCATCATCATTATCAGCCTGAATTAGTCCACTGTAGAACAAAAGCTTCTTCCAAACGTCTCTAAAGGCCCCGTCACACATTCACGATTTGGAGTACGACATGACACGAAACGAATGTTGTGGCAATGTCGGTGAATTCCATCATGAAATACACGAGAGAGACCTTCTCGTACTGATTATGATAATATATGTATGCAAACCGAAAATACCTCGTAGGATATACGAACCATCCTGATTAGCACAGGATTAGGTGGCGATTAGAGTCCGAACCACACAAAAGTCACACCTACTTACAAAGTACCCAGTACATTTTGTGATCGTTACGTGCAGATCCATACAGGTCTCTAACAAGACTGTGCCCTTAAGCCATAACTGCATAAACATTTTATTCTTGGATACCATTGGACAATTTTATTTAGCTCTGGGACTTATAGGTGTAAATACGATCTCATTTAAAACTCAGAATGAAGTATGTCCTTAAACTGCATACAATTGTCTAACTTCATCCATAATAAATGGTAAACTGATGTCCTGTACACTATACATAATTGTATTCAGATTAGAAATATCTTATAGGAATAATATAGCTTAAATATATATAAAGTAATCGCCTGACTACCACTAACCCTATTTTCACTGCATAAAATCGTCTAATAAAAATCTGAACTAGAGGGGCACTCGGAAGAGCGCATACATCTGCCTACGCTAGCGGAGGTAGCCTCTGCGCTTTATCAATGGCCTACTATATAGAATAACTTTTTAACTCTAGAACCCACAAGTGACGTGTGTGATACCCCGGAAAGGTGTGCAAAAAGCGTATTTCGGTGTCGGTGCATGACTTCAGCAGCCAGCTGCTTGGTGAGGGGTGCAAAGGTCAGTGAGTCGAGCTCTGGTGGATGCAGGAGGTGTTGCTCAGTTAGCTCCCTCCTTCCACACTCCACAGCTTCCTTTGGGTATATCACACCCCACTTCTCGCTTTGGATATAATTATGTAACTCTAATATTTAAGTTTTAACCTGTCGTTTAAATTCCTAATTCTAATTATGCACCTGGTGTGACTATAACCATCATAGTGTGTCTCGATAAATTCCCCATCATTTTATGGTTGATTTACAGTGATATGACAGTATTTACCTTTTTATACTAACGTTTCTAATACATTGCGTTTCTCTACTTTTCAACAGGTAAGCATGGATGTTCTGGGGTGCACAGTGGGTTCCCCCATCATCTGGCCATGAGCCTCTAGTGTTTCAACTAGTTTGGTCAGTATCTTTTTTATTTTATATATTTTTATATCCAGGTATTTTTTTTTAGAATGGGTATGGGAAATGTGCAAACTAGCATGGGAGAAGGGGAGTGCACCCGATGACTGGAAGACTGGCATAATAGTCCCCCTATATAAGGGCAAAGGGGAAAGAGGAGTGTGTGGTAACCACCGAGGAATATGTCTTCTAAGCGTAGTAGGGAAGGTATACAGTAGGGTAGTGATTGAGAGAGTGAGAGTGAGAACGGAGAAATGGATAGGCGACGAGCAGGGAGGTTTTAGGAAGGGAAGAGGATGTGTAGATCAGATTTTTACCCTGAATTGTGTTGTGGAGAAGTATCTGGAGAAGAAACAAAAGGTGTATGTTGCCTTTATGGACTTGGAGAAGGCCTATGACAGAGTGGATAGAGAAGGTTTGTGGAAAGTACTTAGAATATACGGAGTAGAGGGCAAGTTGCTGAAAGCAGTGAAGAGCATGTATGAGGGTGCAAAGGCGGCAGTACGTGTGGAGAGTGAGCAGAGCGAGTTCTTTGACCTGAATGTTGGTTTGAAACAGGGGTGTGTGATGTCCCCGTGGTTGTTTACTGTATATATGGATGGAGTTATGAAAGAAATACTATCAAGAGCAGTGGATGTTGGTGTATCGCTGAAAAGGGAGGGAATTGAGTGGAAGCTACCTATACTGCTGTTTGCGGATGATACAGTTCTGATGAGTGATAATGAATGGGAGTTGCAGGGTCTGGTAAATGAGTTTGGAACAGTGTGTGAAAAACGGAATTTGAAGGTAAATACGGGGAAGAGCAAGGTTATGGTCTTCGAAAGGGGTGAAGTCACAGAGTGTGAGGTGAAGCTGAACGGTCAGGCTATGGAGATCGTCAACTCTTTTAAGTATCTGGGCAGTGTGTTGAGTAAAGATGGGACTATGGATGAAGAGGTGCGGGAGAGGGTACAACAGGGGAAGAGGGTTGTAGGAACGCTAAAAGCAGTAACAAGAAATAGGGTGGTCAGTATGGAAGTGAAGAAGTCCTTGCATGACAGTGTGGTAATCCCGACACTGACTTACGGAAGCGAAGCATGGACGTTGGTTGAGAGACTCAGACCAAGAGTGAGAGCAGTGGAAATGAATTACTTAAGGAGTGCGTGCGGAGTTACATGGAGGGATAGACAGACTAATGAGGAAGTAAGAAGGAGGTGTGGTGTGGAGGTAGATGTGCTGGAAAGTGTGAAAAGGAACAACTTGAGATGGTTCGGCCATATGGAACGTATGGAAAGCGAGAGAATGACTAAGAGGGTGTACGAGAGCGAGGTGGAGGGACAGAGGGGGAGAGGTAGACCGAATATGAGGTGGAAGGATGGAGTGAGGAAGTACATGAACGAAGGCGGTGCTGGTTGGGGGGAGGGGCGTCGACTGACTGGGGACAGAGGTGCATGGGGGCGGTTCGTTCGTGGCCACCCCTTCGGGGATCACGGCGTCAGGCAATAGATAGATAGATAGATAGATTTTTTTTTTTTTTTTTTTTTAGAAAATTTCATACCAATTATTATTAAATATCTTTCCCAAAATTATTAACATCGTCTATTGCTAGCCAGCATAGAATGAAAGGAACACCATGATATTGAAGGTCTCGTCATGTTCCTACGAAGATTTACTGCTAGGAACACCTCGTCTAGGCTTTCCATTCACTCCATTCCTTGCCTCACTGGGTTCTTGAAATTGAGTCTGAAGATGTAAATTCTCTGTTTCTGTGTCTGTCTGTCTTTCTGTGATTTTCTGTCGATAATTTCGTCTGTCTGTTAAGGGGAGATGGTTCACTTTTGGTCGATGTTTTCATATACTGTATATATATTTTTTCTAGTTTCCTCCCTAGACCTCAATCAGACTTTAAAATAAAATAAAAAACTAGGATCCCCCTTCAAGATAAATGTGTACATTTTTCGGTAGTTACTCCTATAATTACAGGCTCGCTATCGGTCGCCAAGAACAAAATCGACACCTAAATGGCACGAAAGGTCCTAATATTGAGAACAAAATGGGGTGAAAAGTCTTCAAATCGCCAAACTAATGGGCCGAACGTCTTAAAATCTGTCAGGCGGTTTTCTGTACATTAAGGGGGAGATTATTCGTTTTTCTGAGCCCTCTTCTTCCTCATGTTTAGCCCATTAATTTTCAGATTTTACGACTTTCAGCTCCTTAGTCTTGCGATTTTAAGACCTTTCACCCCGTTTCTTTGTCAATATTAAGACTTTTCACGTCATTTGGGTGTCCATTTTCTCTTGGCGATAGAGAGCCTGTAATTTAAGAGAAATTGGCCATCGGCCGGGACATTTTGCTTTTTAACAATGCAAAAATGTATCTTCTAGGAGGGTTTTGGGCGTTTTTTTTTTTTTTTTTTTTTTTTTTTTTTACTGACTGTATATATCGTGATGGAGGTCTACGGAGGAAACTAAACATATATATATAAATGAGCAAACATATACCACCATGCCCCTTTAAGATCTACCTCTGGGATTCGAAGGGGGTAAATACGATCTCATAAAACCCTCTGAATAGCACAGGTATTTCTGAAGCTGTATATATATATAATAGCTTAATTTTAGCCAGAACCAAAGGTAAGAAGGCGTCATCGTGCTGAATGAGTTAAGGGGGAGGTGGGTTTTTTTTCGACCCCCTTCTCCCTCTTGTTTAGTTTCATTAGTTTTGATATTTAAAGACATTTACCTCATTAGTTTGGCGATTTTAACACCTTTCGCCCCATTACGTTGACAACTTTAATTAAGCCACTTCGTGCCATTTAGGTTTCGATTGAGTGAAAGCGAGCCTGTAATTTGAAGAGGAACCGGCCTTTGGCCTGGAAATTTTTCTACCGAAAAAAGTACAAATTATCTTGAAAGGGTGTCTAGGGTTTTTTTTTTTTTTTAAGCTTGATGGAGGTCTAGCGAGGAAACTAAAAGTTGATATATATATATATATATATATATATCCCAAAAATCAAGCACTACCCCCTTAAAGCCGAAAATAACTCGCATTCCTTCCTGAAGTACGTACACATCTCTCAGTATCTTCAACTCTTCACTTGCCGCCTCAGAAATTATATATATAAATTTATATATATATTTTTTTTCAACTCCATTCAAGAACCTCCCCCGCAGTCTTGCCTCAAGCATATTTAAGGAGATATTTTTATTTTGTTATAATTTATTTTTTGTTTTGCCATTCCTTCTTTCATTCATTCGTTCATTCATTCGTTTATTCATTCGTCCATTTGTTCATTAATTTGTTCATTCATAAATTCATTCAGTTCTTCATTCATTCCTTCATTCATTGTTTTTATTCATTCATTCATTCAGTTCTTCATTTAATTATTCATTCAGTTCATTCATTCATTCAGTTATTCATTCCTTCCTTCATTTATTGTTTTTCATTCATTCATTCAGTTCGTTATTCATTTTTTTTGACGCAATCAGTTCATTCATTCATTTTCCCATGTATTCATTGGGCCCCCATTACCACCCACCACTACCTATTTCTCCTCTTCCCCCAATCTAGGATTTAACTATGTTGTTTGGTCTATTTCTGCCAAGTTTCTCAATTTACATTCAATACTAGATTTCATTAAGATGGTTAGATTCATAATGTTAGGCTAGGTTACGTTGGTCAAGTTAGATTAGGTTAACCCATATATAATTTGTGAATGCCAAAATTAAATGGAATCAATACAAACATGAAATTGTGGATTTCATGAAAAAGCAATGCATGTCTTCTAAACATTTACCATACTCAAATGGGCAAGTGTTTTTAAGGTATAACTGATCAGTGTACTGTATTATTTATATATTAAACCACTATTTTCCTACAATATACTGTATAATTCAAATAATCATAATAATAACATGAACAATAATTATATAGTTTTTATGGTATAAATTATCAGTTTACTGTATTATTTCTGTATTAAACAGCAATATTCTCCTACAATATACTGTATAATTCAAATAATCATAACATTAAAACGAACAATAATTAGATAACGACCTAAAATAAGAGTCCTAATAATTCATCATGACTCATATGAGCATTTGGTACCTGTGCTATGGTAAAATAAATATTTAAATATATGATGGCTATAAAATGGTTTAATAGGCTTTAATTGCAGGTTATAAATTGTAAGTGTAGCTTTAAGGGAGTCCACCTCGCTTTTTCTCTCTTTCTCTCCCTCGCTCTTTGGCTTGTATCCATTCGGCCCCATTCAGTCTACTGTTTTAAGACGTGTACCCCCATCCAGGTGTCAATATTTTCCTGGCGAGCGGTAGCGAGCCAGCATATAATATATTTTTGTTTTGACAGCAAGCTAAATTTGTACATTTTTCGATAGAAAAATGTTTCCGGCGAAGCCGGATTTCTTCATACAATGCTGGTTCGCTATCGCTCGCCAGGAAAAAATCAACACCTGGATGGGGATAAACATCTCAAAACAGTTGGCTGAATGGGGCCGAATGGATACAAGCCAGGGAAAGAGAGAAAAGGAGAGAATTATTAAAACAAAACGGTGACCCCCCCTTAAGCGTACCTATAAGCCAATCAATATTTAATGTTCTCTACCCACTCACATTTCAAGACTACGGTACATAATTCACACATCACCATTTATTAATTTAACCCCTTCTGTACCGGGCGCCGTCCTTTTAACTTGATTCTGGCTGCTACTAGACGATTTTATTCAGCTTAAGAAGGGCCTCCAGCAGTTGACAGACTTTGAACTCTCTCACTCGACCCATTTTACCACCGCAGATCCAACTTAAGGGGAGGTTTTTAGTTGATTCCCTAGACTTCCATCAAGCTTAAAATTACTCCCCCTAGACCCCCTTTCAAGATAAATTTGTACATTTTTCGGTAGAAAAATTTCCCGGCCGAAGGCCGGATCTCCTTAAATTACAGGCTCGCTACCGCTCGCCAGGAAAAAATCGACACCTAAATTAACTAGACTGGTGGTAGATGAATTTAGGTAGCAAAAATATCATAAATGTTAACCTCATAAGCTGCCAGACAAGCGTTGAGGATAAATGTTGAGGGAAAAAGCGCTCGTGTGATACCGGCTTAATGTTCAAGGCTCAGTTCCCTCAAACCATATCTCAATTTCAAAAGCCATTTCACTTCCAAATTCCCTTTTCCACTCCACTTGGCTATTCAAGTTGTTACCCTTATAAATTATGTTTAAGGCGGGAAGGCCGCATTTATTTGCTTATGTCTTTCTATATACGGTATATATATACTGTATATATATATATATATATATATATATATATATATATATATTTTTTTTTTGTTTCCTCCTTAGACTTCCATCAAGCTTAAATAAACACCCCCTAGACCCAACTTTAAGATATATTTGTAAAACAAATTATAGAAAAATTTCCCGGCCTAAGGCCGATCCGGCCTAAGGCCGGTTCCTCTTATAATTACAGGCTCGCTATCGCTCGCCAGGAAAATATCGACACCTAAATGGCACGAAAGGCCTTGATATCGATAAACAAATGGGATGAAAGGTCTTAAAACTGACAAACTAATGGGGCGAACGTCATAAAATCTGAAAACTAATGGAGCTAAACATGAGGAAGAAGGGGGAGCCAGACAAACGGCCCATCTCCCCTTATATAAAAGTGGAGTTTATAGTATGCCATGTATACGATCCGGTAGAACTCTCTGGACAGGCAACCCGAGATGTTGTTTGGAGTTTATGTTGTGTAAATATTATGTACCGGTAGTTTTTTTATTTTTTTATTTTTTTTTTTCGATGTTGTATTGAGGTATTCTATTACTTACTCTGTTGAGGCATAAGGGCATAGCAAAGTGTATGAACAATGTATATACATTCTTTGGAAATCTGAATAATGATTTATCTGTATATTCTTATGTTATGTAGGTATATTGCTGCGAATAGTACCCACAGTGTATAAGTACCCTAATAGTACCATACATTATATTAGACATTTTGATTAGGCTACAGTTTTCATACCATTTTTTTTTTGCAGTATATTCTGTATGCTGTGAAAGTATAAGTAAACATATATATATATATAATTGATACAGTTGTGTACAGATATTTCTGGAATTTTTTTAGACATATTTTTATATATTGGTGGAGAGAACATAATAATTCATTCAGGTTCAGTAGTAGTTTATCGAGAGGCCTTCCCTAGGTTTAAGTGCCCCATTAATTACTATTTCCTTTCACCTATGCATAGCCTATGATAGCGCAGTTGGAAAGTGTGTACATGCTTAGATTGATATGCAGGATTCGAAACTGCATAATAAATCGTAGGCTTGTCCACCTTTCTTTAACTGTCTTCGTGGTGCAATGCATAAGTGTGTTGATTTTCGATGTGAGCATCCTAGGTTCGAATCCCCGGACTGCCACATGTGTTTGTTAATTTCATTAATCGAGTTTAGGAGTAAAGTTGGTTGGTGGAGAGAACATAATAATTATTGAGATTCTCTAGTTGCTGATAACCGTTGTTTATACCATAGGGTCTTACAATCTTAAAACTAATGGGTCTAAGCATGAGGGAGAAGGGGGTCCTGAGGAGGAAGGGAAGGTACTTAAGGGGATCGACCTGTTTTTTGTTTTCTAGGCAGTAGCCATTCGACCCCATTCAGCCGACTATTTTAAGACGTTTATCCTCATCCAGGTGTCGATTTGAACCCGGCAAGCGATAGCAAGCCACCATATTTTGGATTATGTTTTAGATAGCTGACTTAGTTTGTACATTGTTTGGTAGAAAAATGTCTCCGGCGAAGTCGGATTTCTCAATGCAATGATGGGTCGCTATCAATCGCCAGGAATAAATCGATGCCTGAATGGGGAGAAACGTATTAAAACAATAGGCTGAATGGGGCCGAATGGATAAAACCCAGAGAGAAAAAGCAGGCCAGTCTCCCTTAAGAGGAATAGCAGGTAATTACGAAGAAGGGAGGATAACCTACTTAGGAGGAAGGGAGGATACGTAAGAGGAAGGGAGGGGATAATTCTTAGTATGGAGAGTAGGTAGGAATGTGGGAAGGGGGAGGTATTGTATTCCTGGGGGGTAGACGGTGGGAGGGGGAGGGGAGAGTTCTTAGTGAGGGGAGTAGGTAGGAATGTGGGAAAAGGGGGAGGCATTGTATTTCTGCGGGAGCGGGGGGGGGGGGGGATTAGGGTAGACGCTTTATCAGAGAAGAAGATCCCGAGGGAGGAGGGGAAGGTCCTTGGGGGTTTTGAAAGGGAGGAGAGAGGGGGGGTGGGGGTATTCATGGGGGTTTGATAGGGAGGGGAGGGGAGAGGTATCCATGGGGGTTTGGAGGGGAGGGGAGTTATACGTGAGGGTTTGAAAGGGAGGGGAGGGGGCGACACCTATTATCTGACGTAGGGGGGGAGAGGATATAAAGGCTAGAGGCTCATTTAGGGATACGTGATCTGGCTGCCGGACATAGACATAGAGAGAGAGAGAGAGAGAGAGAGAGAGAGAGAGAGAGAGAGAGAGAGAGAGAGAGGTGGGGGTGGGGGTTTGATGGGAGAGGCAAGGGAGGGGGCATTGGTGAATCGGTGTACTCTATGTTATTCAGATTCGTTGTTGTTGATGTGCTTATGTTCGTCTGTCTAAATTATTTCCATCATAGTCGGGGGGAATTACTATAGTTTTACCGATATTTTCAGCAAGTCAATATGATATGATAGTTTTTGTAATTGAAATGAGTGTACTGTAATGATGGTCTAGTATTTATCATTGCAATTACAATATAGCGTATCATAATCGAAGTATGGGCTGTCCTCCCCCCGGGGGGTAAGGGGACAAAACAAATGTTTTCGCTTAAAACCTATTCTGGCACCCCCTTAGTATAAATGTCAAGTATGGGCTCTCCATCTTGAACACTGAGGGAGTTGGATTTCCCCCCCCCCCCCCCCACACACACACACACTTATGACCTATTCTGGCACCCCTTGGTATGCATGCCTAGTATGGGCTCTCCATCTTGAATACTGACATACAGAATTGTCACAGAAAGTGCCCTTTATATAGTAGATGTTCACAACTAGGACAACAAATAATAATTTGTGTGTATGAGGCGGCGGTAACAGAAGAGGTGGAGAAGCAGAGGGGGAGGCAGTATATTATTTTAACGACGGAGATGACAGCAGCGGAGGAGGTAGGGAGGGAGGCGTGGCTGAGGGATTAACGATCAGTTCGCCTGCAAGTCCCTTCGCACCGCAGATTTTACGTATGTGTGCCTCTTACTCTGAAGTCAAATACTTTAAGTTAGATTATCTTAACAGACGTTGAATTTAAGGTAACCGTATTTTAGGTTATAAATATGTGTTGTAAAGGTCCTCACTGACACTGAGTGGTGTGTACAATGAAGAACGGTAATGATGTAATAAGGGTTGCCGAGCAAGGCTGACGAATCCCATCCAACCATATTTTTATAAGGTTGTCTCCCCTAGCTGGGTTGCTGACCAAGGCTTACGAGTCCCATCCATCCCATTTTACTCTATGTTAACCCACTGAACCCCAGCGATGACAACGTGTCGTCGTCAATGTATGTAACGCTAAACCCCTTCTTCTTCTTCTTCTTCTTTGGACCCGCCCGCAGACCGTGCAGATCCGCAGGGCTGACCTTTGTATCGGTACTGGCTCAGAAACGTTAGTAGGAGGGAAAGTTTTAGAGTAGAAGGATAGTTTAAGAGAGCCCCAGCGACGACAACGTGTCATCACAGGTACTCCGGTCCCAATTACTCCGGTCCTATGGCACCTAGAGGGCTCAGATTTGTATGGGAACTGTGTAAGTATCCCACGCAACCATGAAAACTCTCAACGTCCAACCGCGTGCGCGTGAGCGCGCAAAAAACCGGTATTTTGGGTGTATTTGCCTTCAATTTTTTACTCTTCTAAAATCGATTTTTGGGGGCTCCGTAGGACCAATTTTTGACCTTTTTGATCGTTTTATTGTGGTTATTCCTTCATTCCTAACCCATTCGCTATTGTTTCTGGAAAAAAAAAATCAAATCCTGCCGGTCCCTGGTGGTACATTTATTTATAACTAGCTGGGGCTCAGTGGGTTAAAAGAGATTATAGGTAAACATTTATCATGGAAGCCTACACGAGTTAAAAAACTATGAACAAATAAACAATCCATGCGAGCGAGCGATATACTTGTGGGACAAAAAGACCGAAGGTGAGGCATATAATGGGACGTTGATGGCGTGAGTGGACACCAAGGCGGCCTAGTAGTAGATGGAGGGAGGCTGACTTATGGGGGGGATTTCCACTTGAGATTTTTTTTTTTTTTTTTTTTGGTGGACCCCTTTCTCCCTCGTGTTTAGCCCCATTGTTTTTAAGATTGTAAGAAATTAGGTCCATTACTTTGGCGATTTTAAGAACTTTCTCCCCATTTTTGTCAATTTTAAGACCTTTCCTGCCAATTAGGTATCGATTTTTTCCTGGTGAGCGATAGCGAGCCTGTAATGTAAGAGGAATCGGCCTTCGGCCGGGACATTTTTCTTAAAAATGGGTCTAGGGGGTGTAATTTTAATCTTGTTGGAGGTGTATGGAGGAAACTACGAAACAAATATAGACAGATTAATAAACAAACCAATAAATATCCCCATCCCCCCTTAACTATAAACACAAATAAACAAATAAGAATGGGCATAAGAACCCAGGGTGAGGTATATAATGGGACGTTGATGGCGTGAGTAGAAACCAAGGCGGCCTAGATGGAGGGAGGCTGACTTATGAAACCCATATATCTACCAGACCACTCACAGCACGCCTCACTGGATGTACGGGGGCTGGAGTTGTGATTTGAGCAAGAGTGTTTTAAGATTTTTTTTTTTTTTTTTTTTTTTTTTTTTTTTTTTTTTTTCGTATGTGAATGAGGGAAACAAACGGCAGAACTGCCTGTAGCGAGTGCCTCCCCCAGAGTTGAAAGAGAAACAGGGCCAAAATCAAGGGACGTTCGAGCTAAAATGCCGGGACACGGAATTTGAAGCAATTTAAGTCATAGGAAGAGTTTGTTCCCTAGACCTCCACCAAGCGTAAAATTACACTCCCTTGAGCCCCTCTCAAGGTAAATATGTACATTTTTCGGTAGAAAAATGTCCTGGTCGCAGGCCGGTTCCTTAAGCTGTAAAGCAACTGCATACCAATAACACAAAATGCACCAACCAAGCCACATCAGAGTAGGGTGTCACACGAAAGCCGAGTCCTTTATATATAGTCTGTATTATTGTGTATTATTATGGCTTGGTGGTGTAATGGTTAGTGTTTAACATCTATATGTGGTAACCCATATTCGAATCCCGATGAATCACGTGCACGCTTTCATTAATTACGTTGGGAGGGGTTTGATGTTGGAGTGAAATTAATAAAAATAGATTATAGTTCAATTCAAGATTTTGGAAGTGATAGAATGGCCATAGCAATTCTATTCCACGTTAAGTTTCTGGTATTAAATGTCCTTTCCTTTCACTTAAGGGGAGGTATTTAGTTTGTTCCCTAGGCTTCCTTCAAGCTTAACATTACAGCCCCTAGACCCCCTTTCAAGATAAATTTGTACATATTTCGGTAGAAAAATGTCCCGGCCAAAGGCCGGTTCCTCTTAAAATACAGGCTCGCTATCGCTCGCCAGGAAAAAATCGACATCTAAATGGCACAAAAAGTCTTAAAATTGACAGAAATGGGGCGAAAGTTCTTAAAATCGCCAAACTAATGGGGCGAACGTCTTATAATATCAAAAGCAATGGGGCTAACCATGAGGGAGAAGGGGGTCAAGAAAAAACTCCCTCAAGTGGAAATCTCCCCTTAAATGTCCTTTCCTTTCACTTGAGCATTAGGCTATTCAGTGTGCAGTTGGGTCTGAGTTCATGATTAGATTGATATCCAGTATTCGATAAATGGATATCAAATCGTAGTCATGTCCTTAACTTCTAACTGTCTTGATGGTGTAATGCTTAGAGTTTAAGATCTGTAAGTGGTAACCCACGTTCGAATCCCGGGAAGATCACATGCTTTCATCCATTTCATCGGGAGGTGTTTGGTGTTGGGACTAAAATTAATAAAGTAACACCCGGTTCTTACCATTAATCCTCAATTACAAACCCCAATACACTTGAATAAACTAATGAAAGCATATGGTCCTTCCGGGATTCGAACTCGGGACATCACACCCAGAACATAAGCATCTAAACCATTACACCACCAACACAGTTAGATTATTCATCCAAATCTTCAAACAAAATTCCCCCAGCTGGACACCATGCATGATCAGAGTTCGGTAAAATATATATACAGAATAACATAGCCGCGTATCGCATCGGAAATTCGGACTCGGGCGACCAGCTGTTTCATGTAATTCAAGTCCGGATAAATATTCCATAAATGTTGAACGGGGAATATTGGTAAGCTTGTTAAGGAGGGATGTGCTTATTTATTTGCTCAAATATGTATTTTTTGTTTTATTATATTTTCTAGTTTCCTCCCTAAACCTCCATCAAACTTTAAAACAAAACATCATTAGATCCCCCTTCAAGATTAATTTGTTCAATTTTCGGTAAAAAACGTCACGGCCGAAGGCCTGTTCCTCCACAATTACAGGCTCGCTATCGCTCGTCAGGAAAAATATCGACACCTAAAGGGCACGAAAGGTCTTAATATAGACAAAGAAATGGGGCAAAAGTCTTAAAGTCTCCAAATTAATGGGCTGATCGTCATAAAATCTGAAAAGCAATAGGGCTAAGCACGAAGGAGAAAGGGGACCAGGAAAACGACCCATCTCCCCTTAATATCGCTGAATTACGGCATTCCTGTTCGTGGCAGCAATGGACAGTTTACGGCCGCGAAAGGGTGAGGGGAGACGGGTCATTTTTCTGGGCCCCCTTCTTCCTCATGTTTAGCCCCATTAGTGTTTAGATTTTATGACGTTCAGTTCATTAGTTTGGCGATTTTAGCACCTTTCCTCCCATTTCGTTGTAAATTTTAAGACCTTTCCTGACATTTAGGTGTCTATTTTATCCTGGTGAGCGATAGCGAACATGTAATTTTAGGAGGAACAGTTAAAGGTTAAGTACATGCCTGCGATTCTATATCCGTTTTATCGAATACTGGACATCAATCTATTCAGGTACTCAAACCCAGACGTCACCGGTACTAAAAGGGGTTAACCCCTTCTTTACCGGCGACGTCTTTTTTCCATTTTACTGTAGCTACTATGTTTAGACGATGTTGTGCATTGTAAAGCCGGTATCACACGAGAGCTTTTATAGTCAACATTCGATGGTCAACATTTTTCTGGCAACATTTCTAGAATATTTTACACTGGTATCGGAAACTAGACTGATGATAGATGAATATAGGTAGCCGAGAGATTATAAATGTTGACCTCATAAGTTGCCAGACCAGTGTTGAGGAGAAATGTTGAGGGAAAAAGCGCTCGTGTGATACCGGCTTAAGAAGGATCTGTGGTAGTAAAATGGGTTAAGAGAGAGTTAATTGCCGACTTGCGAGTTTCGTTCTATAAGGAAGTTGGAGCTGTAGACAAAGACATTTAACATACTGTACTGCTAAAATACGGTCGTAGTCCATTTATAAATACATAAACCCAATTCAACATAACATATATCCATCAGAAACTTAGAACATTATTGCATTTCTGTTTAATATCGATGTTCACGGCTCTAACTTCCTTATAGCCTGAAACTCGCAAGTGGTCAATTGCTGGAGGCCATTTTTAAACTACACCCAAATTGTCTAATAGTAGCCAGAATAAAGTTAAAAAGGCGTCACTGGTACAGAAAGGGTTAAGACTTTTCCTTTGTCTGGCATGTCTTGAGATTGGTATCAGTGTATTTATTTAGATTGGTATCAGTGTATTTATTTAGATTGGTATCAGTGTATTTATTTAGATTGGTATCAGTGTATTTATTTAGATTGGTATCAGTGTATTTATTTCTGGCCCTCACGTCATAATATAATAGCGACTACTACAACAGTCAAATAAGCGGTCACGCAATCTCCTGTACGGTCCCGGTGGCCGAGCTCACTAAGTACTGTGCACTACTTTCTTACACGCCTTTGCCTACGGGTGTGTTTTCTAGCAAATGTCTTTCTTGATTATGGATATTATACAGTATATTAGGCCTATCTCTCTCTCTCTCTCTCGCTTTTGCTCTCTCACGCTTTTGCTCTCTCACGCTTTTGCTCTCTCTCTCTCTCTCTCTCTCTCTCTTTCTCTCTCTCTCTCTCTCTTTCTCTCTCTTTCTCTCTCTCTC
Source organism: Paralithodes platypus (assembly GCA_032716605.1). Taxonomy (NCBI): domain Eukaryota; kingdom Metazoa; phylum Arthropoda; class Malacostraca; order Decapoda; family Lithodidae; genus Paralithodes; species Paralithodes platypus. The sequence continues at coordinate 15,651,997 of CM064519.1, read as the reverse complement.
TCTCTCTCTCTTTCTCTCTCTCTCTCTTTCTCTCTCTCTCTCTTTCTCTCTCTCTCTCTCTCTCTCTCTTTCTCTCGCTTTTGCTGTCTCTCTCTCTCACGCTTTTGCTCGCTCTCTCTCTCTCTCTCTCTCTCTCTCTCTCTCTCTCTCTCTCTCTCTCTCTCTCTCTTACACCTTTGCTCTCTCTCTCTCTCTCTCTCTTACACCTTTGCTCTCTCTCTCTCTCTCACGCCTTTGCTCTCTCTCTCTCTCTCTCTCTCTCTCTCTCTCTCTTTCTCTCTCTCTCTCTCTCTCTCTCTCTCTCTCTTCCTCTCTCTCTCTCTCTCTCTCTCTCTCTCTCTCTCTCTCTCTCTCTCTCACACACATTTTTGTTTATTTTACCCACATTATGCTAGCTCACACACACACACATCAGGTTCTCTCCAGCCCAATAGTCTACGTTTGGTGCTTAAATTAAGGGGCGAAAGCTTAACAAGTAGCCCATTCCATACAGTTAAGGGGCGTCACAGGCTTTTTGTTATCATTCTCCATTTCGCTCTTTCCCTGGCTTGTATCCATTCGGCCCCATTCAGCCAACTGTTTTAAGACGTATCCCCATCCAGGTGTCGATTTCTTTCTGGCGAGCGATAGCGAGCCAGCATTGTATGGAGAAATCCGGCTTTGCCGGAGACATTTTTCTATCGAAAATTTACAAATTTAGCTTGCTGTCAAAACAAAAATATATATATGCTGGCTCGCTACCGCTCGCCAGGAAAATATTGACATCTGGATGGGGGTAAACATAAACAGTAGGCTGAATGGTGCCGAATGGATACAAGTCAAAGAGAGAGGGAGATAAAGAGAAAAAAAAAAGCGAGGTGGGCTCCCTTAAAGAAAAATGGCCGGAGTATGTCTATCTCCACTAAGAAGAAAAAAACATCGTTCATTTAACCCTTTGAGTACCGGGGAAGTAATTATTATTATATCTAGATATAATTGGACGATTCTATGCAGCTTAGGAAGTGTCTGTGGTAGTTTAAAGGGTTGTTTGAGGTAGTATTTTGTTTATTTAATTTTTTTTATTTTTTATTTATTTTTGCTAGACTTTTTTTTTTTTTTTTTTTTGGACATCTTTTCTTATTTTTATTTTTTATTTTTATTTTTATTTTTTTTTGCTAGACATCTTTCCTTCACTAAATAAATACCTACTTGGAACAGGGCATAGTTCCATAATCACAGCCAGCCCCGACCACCAAATCCCCCGTCGTCGGTGGAGGTGGATTATAAACCATGGACAATACATGTGCAGAACAATAGCTGTATACACAACGGCGGCGGGAGAAGGTTTATATATATACCAGTCTATCTATATACAGTCATGGAGGATTCACACACTGACGCTTAAAAGGGCAGATGGGTCGGTTTTCTGGACCCCCTTCTTCATGTTTAGCCCTATTATTTTATATATTATTATTTTTATTTTTTTTGTTAAGACGTTCGGCCTATTACTTTGGCGATTTTAAGACTTTACATCCAATTTCTTTGTCAATATTAAGACCTTTCGTGCCATTTAGGTGTCGATGTTTTTCCTGGCGAACGATAGCCAGCCTGTAATTTTACAAGCAGGTGTGGGGAGGTGTGGTGGAGTGGTCTTGCCACTGGCCTGGTAATCCAAAGGTCCCGGGTTCAAATCCCGATGTATCAATGGGAAGATATTATTGGGATGGAATTTGTGCCGTACCTAGTATCAGTGCATTACCACAAGCCCACCGAAACGTCAATAAAATACCCTCATTGTTCCCTGATTAAATAGCACTGTATGAATATTCCCATATTCAAAATATGCTATAGGGGTGCAATGCCTGGTGAGTTATCTGCTCAACAGGTGGCGTTGTGTGTGTGTAAGTGTGAGAGTCCGAGTGTAGGGGATGAGACAGTGAAGCACGGGAACGAGGTGGCTTCAGAGATGGGGTCGTTTCGGGCCATGAGTGAGCACCGTGCCTCATGTGAAGGCAAGATGGCAGGTGCTCGTTGTACTCTACGTGCTCCACATGTCTCACTCCCTAGACTGGAACAAGACCTCACGGGCTGCACTGTTCATTGTAAAGCGGTGAATGTTAAGGCTCTCAGCCTATGCCCGAGAGGAAGTAAGTTGGAATATAGAAAAAAAAAAAAAAAAAACGGCCTTCGGCCAGGACATATTTCTTCCGAAAAATGTACACATTTACATTGAAAGGGGTTCTAGGGAGTGTTTTTTTTAAGCTTGATGAAGGTCTAGCGAGGAAACTAAAAATAAATAAATAAATTAATATACACATAAATGACCCCCCCAAAAAATAACCACTGTCCTCTTAATCGGGTACACTTTTGTCATCAAGTTTTATCTGCCAACATATTACGACGAATTTCCAGAAAAGCATATTTAAGAATACCTCTTAAGCTTATGCCAAGGGTAGAATGCCATTTAGAATTTCAGTATATTTTGTTTCGGCTAATATTTATTGTAGCACAGTTTAAACAGTGTTGTACAGTGAAGTTTAAACATTTTAAAGGGAAGTTACTGCTTTTTTTTCTCTCTGGGTTGTATCCATTCGGCCCTATTCAGCCTACTGTTTTAAGACTTTTATACTCATCCAGGTGTCGATTTATACCTGGCGAGCGAAAGCGAGCCACCATATTTTGGATGAGTTAGACAGCTTGCTAAATTTGTACATTTTTCGCTAGAAAAATTTCTCCGCGGATTTCTCCACAATATGCTGGGTCGTTATCGCTCGCCTAGAAAAAATCGACACCTGGATGGGGATTAATGTCTTAAAACAGTAGGCTGAATTGGGCCAAATGGATACAACCAAGAAAGAGAAGAAAAAAACAGGTCACCCCCCTTAAGAAATATGATTACCGGATATTTGTTAGTTTAGACTAATACCCAATAGCTGTGTAATCAGTCAATTAATTTATCAACGTGCTTGATATAAATTAATTTAGCATAGTGTTTACTCTAATTTCACTTGTCACATTCACTTTGGCGCATTTTCTTTCGTCATATTTTGTTATATCGTGATTTCTTTTCTATTACATTTACGCAAAATTGAAATATATTAATTATTTTACTGCATTGTTACCTAAAATTCGGTCTGATTAACTTTTCAATTTAGTAACTTGGATTAGTAATTGTTTTAGCTTATACACGGCAATTTGCTACAGTTTAGGAAGGATCTCTAGTACTTAAGATGGTATGATGGATCTCGATTATCCCTTTCGTGCCCATAGACTCAGTTTTAGCCTAATAAAACCGTCGAATAACCAATCTAATACAAAATAAAATGCATCATGATACACTGAAAGAATCAAATGTCATGAGTAGTAATATTCAATCTCATATCGGCCAGGGATAATACTTGGAACCCAATTATTTCATGTCGCCGAGGTTTGCAATCGGATATCAATAATGTGGCCACTTTTAATCATCGAGATTGGCTTTGCAACATTATTCTATATTGCAAGCACCTCGTTCGCCTTTAACCCGCTTTTTCGTTTTATCTTAGTTATATTTAAACGATTGTATGCAACTTATGCGGGGATGATTCGATTTTTTCATTTATTCATTAATGTTCTAGTTTCCTCCCTAGATCTCCATAAAACTTCAAAACACATCCATTAGATCCCTCTTCTAGATTAATTTGTACATTTTCCTCTTATAATTGCAGGCTGGCTATCGCTCGCCAGGAAATAAATTGACGCCTAAATGGCACGATAGGTTTTAAAACTGACAACGAAATGGGACGAAGGTTTTAAAATCACCAAACTAATGGGCTGAACATCATAACATCTGAAAACTAACGGGGCTTAACATGTGTGAGAAAGCGGACCAGAAAAACGACCCATCTCCCCTTAAGCGATGTTATGCAACTTAAGAGGGATCTATGCTAGTGGAAGGGTTAATTGAGAAAGTTTGTAGCCTTCTCATTATTAACAAGATTGGTTTTGCATAACTTGTTGTTATAAATGTCAAGCACCTCTGTTGCCTTTATCCCTTTTATCATATCTTAGTTATAATTAGACGTTTTTACGCAGCTTAGGAGAGATCTATGGTACCGTAGTGGAAGGGATAATTGAGAAAATTTGTAGCCTTCTCATTTTAGAGGTCCTTCCTCAATTGAATAAAATCGTCTAATACCATCCACAATAAAATTAAAGGACGCCACTCGTATTGAAAGGGTTAATAACGTAACACATCTTATCTCGATCAGCTGAAACTCACTCTAAATATATCCCTGTGTCCTTGAAACAAAATTAAGGGGACATGGGTCGTTTTTCTGGTCCCCCTTCTCCCTCATGTTTAGCATATTGGTTTTGAGATTTTAAGTCATTTGGCCCATTAGTTTTGCGATTTTACAACCTTTCGCCCCATTTATTTGTCAATATTAAGACTTTTTATGTAATTTAAGAGTTTTTTCCTGGCAAGCGATAGCGAACCTGTAATTTAAGAGGAACCGGCCATTTTTCTACCATAAAATGTACACATTTATCTTGAAAGGGGGTCTAGGAGATGTCATTTAAGCTTGATGGAGGTCTAGGGAGGAAACTAAAAAAAAAATGATAGAAAGATATATAAATGAGCAAATAAATACGCACATCCCCCCTTAAAGCCACCATTACTAGAGAGCTTATGTAACACCGCGGCCGTAATGGTGAATAGTGTGTTTATCCAGCCGGTATAAAGAGAACGGTTATCGCTCGATCTGGTTCATCCCATACCTGATAACACGGCGATAGTTTTTACGTTGAAGTGGATAGGGGTTATTTTGGAGGGTCTCTCTCTCTCTCTCTCTCTCTCTCTCTCTCTCTCTCTCTCTCTCTCTCTCTCTCTCTCTCTCTCTCTCTCTCTCTCTCTCTCTCTCTCTCTCTCTCTCTCTCTCTCTCTCTCTCTCTCTCTCTCTCTCTCTCTCTCTCTCTCTCTCTCTCTCTCTCTCTCTCTCTCTCTCTCTCTCTCTCTCTCTCTCTCTCTCTCTCTCTCTCTCTCTCTTTTATTATTATTATTATTATTATTATTATTATTATTATTATTATTACTTTATTTTATTTTATTTTATTTATATTATGATGATGTGTAATTTGTTATGTTATTCGTATGTCCATGCCTGTTTACTACTAATTACTAATATTCGAACCACAATGCCAATTATATATATTGTGATTACCGTCAGGGAAAAATGGATACCCTCTCTGAAGTTTAGAAAAATATTCATGGACGAGAATGAATATATATTTTAATATTAAAACGCCTTCGTTTTTTCGTCGTAAAATATACAATTGTAAATGCAAATTAAGAATTGGCTTTTCGGTTCTCTATTGCTTATTTGCATAATATTGCTAATGGAATATAAATATTTAACATGCATGACCCAGTAGTATTTTCAGCTACACTAATTTACTTGGACTATATCTTTGAAGTAGCTACTTGCTTTATGTGAAAACTTACTAAATTTATTAAACCCTTTCAAGATCCGATTACGCATTTCTGTTCTGTTTTCTGGTTGTTATACGAATATGTTGTACAGATTAGGACGGGTATAAGGAAGTCAGAGGGTTGTTGATGTTGTTGCTGTTCCCCAGGCTGTCTGGCCGAACAGCCCCAAGGTCCCGAGCAAGGCCAAGGCCATAAACGAGCGCCCCCACAAAACCCTCCCTGCTTACCACTAATAAAGCCCGGGTGGCCAAAGCCACTCCAAGGCGGGGAGCTGAGGAGGGTGCGGTAACGCCCGGGAAACCAAAACCCCACCCAAGGTCTTGTGCCCCTCAGCAATTATGAAGGGAAAGTTGAGGGGCAAAGGAAAAATGTGACGCTTTGACTCCCAATCTCCCAACCTCTAGGTTGGCAGTAGGGAGGTCAATCCACGGAAGAGATGCCTTCACTTGAGATCTAGAAAATATATAAGTAAAAGGAACAGTCAGATTAAGCTATGGGTATGGCAGAGATCGCTCAGCTCTCACTCTGATAGACCAGCCCATCACCACATGACTAGAACCCAATCCTATCAGCATCAGCTAGGAAAGGCCCTATAAAGCCGCCTTTGGTGGGGGGATAGCTCCCCTATTTCAACTCCTTTCGGGGTTGGGCACCCGCGTTTCTTGAAATAACGATAGTCTTTACCCTTTTAATTCCTATATTTAAACTCTATTTCACTTAACCCTCTATCTTCCTCCGCGTTTTCTTTAAGTGAATAACATCGCCTAATGTTAGCAAATTTTTATGAAGAAAGTTTTTATTATGAAATACGAAAAAAAGTACTCATGCACAACCAAACACTGGATCTCAAAAGAGCATCAGAAAAATCAGCTATTTATGCTCCCAGAATGAACATTAATAATCAATAGTATGATTCTGTTGAGAGATGTGCTTTGATCATGCAAGATGCAACAAATATTTTCTTGAGTCAGTCCTATTGTGAAAATTTCTTTTGTCCAAATGTTTCAAAGATTTCCAATAGGAGCTTCGAAACGTAGCTTCTTCAAAACAAACTATATTTGCATCTTTCAACCCATTCAGTACCGGTGACGTCCTTTTTAGTTTATTCTGGCAAGTATTAGAACGATTTTATTCGGCTTAGGAAGGACCTTTACACATGGAAAGGCTAACAACCATCTCAATTATTTCATTTCAGCTACAATATTAAGACATTTCGTACTATATAGGTGTCGATTTTGTTTCCTGGCGAACGATAGTGAGTCTGTAATTATAGAAGAAGCTTAGGAAGGATTTATAGTAGCTAAACGGATTAATATTGGGGGGGGGGGGGAGACCGACTCAAGACAGAGCCAGAATCGGGACAACACAACAGAAAACAATGAACACAAAAACAAAATACAAATTCACACACATCTAGGTCTAACTACTAACATCAAAATGAACGGTTACTCCCCTAAATCATTATTCCACAGACTGGACTTGGCGAGAAAAACAAAATATATACCGGTATATAAAAACAAAAAATTATATGCGTCTTTCCTTTGGCCACTAATGAGAATAATGAGAATCTTTTTGGCCATCTTCATTTTTTAGTGTGAATTTTAAACAAAGTCCTAGCACCGGCGACCCTTTAGTCATTACTGAAAGACAACTCCGTTCGTGAGGGTTATTGTGTGTGTGTGTGTGTGTGTTTGTTTTGTAAAATTTACCAAATTTTAAGAATAATATCATTAAAGGCATTACATGCCTATAATGATATTCTGTAATTTTAAGAGTAACCGACTATTTTTCTACCGAAAAATGTACAAATTTATCTGGGGTGTTTTTTAAGCTTGATGGAGGTCTAGGGAGAAAACTAAAAAATATATGAATAACTGAATAAATATACCAAAATTATAGCCACTATCCCCTTAAACAGTCTTTGGCAGATCTTGAGCCATAGTATTGGAAAGTTTTAGGTCAGTTTTATTGAACTTTATATTCTGTTTTCCCGATCATTATATTTCCCTACAAAAATAGTATGGAAGCCAAATTAAAGTAGGGTAGTTAAATATCCTCCTCTAATTCCATCAATTAAAAGTTCTAGCTTTGTTGAATAGAAATTATGTAATCTTCAGATTGTTTTCAGAGCCAATAATTTTTTTTTAATTTGATTCAAAACTTTCCCTTTTATTCCAAATTGAAAAGTACACCAACTATTTTTTTTTTTTTTTTTTTTTAATTCAAAGTCCTTGTCTCAGGATCATTATTGCAAACGTGCTTCCTTTTAACGCAACATTCATGAAAGTTTGTTCATGATTATCGCTCTCGAGACTATTTTAAGAATTATTTTATTTGTAAGGCATTTGTATAGTACAGATATGCCATCAGATCAAAAGTCTATGTTTAACCCCTTCTGTACCTGTGACGTCTTTTTGTATTATTTCAGCTGCATTTAGACGATTTTATGAAGCTTGGGAAGGACATATGGTCGCTAAAAGGATTAATTGAGATGGACTGTAGCCATTTAATGAGTAGACGTCCTTCCTAAGCTGTGCAAAGTCGTCTAATAGTAGCCAGAATATAATGCAAAGTACATCACCGGTACAGAAGGGGTTAACACACAACATATTCCCAACAATAGTCCAATTCTCTTAAGGGGAGGTATTTAGTTTGTTCCCTAGACCTCCATCAAACTTAAAATTACACCCCCTTGAGTCCCTTTCAAGATAAATTTGTAAATTTTTCGGTAAAAAAATGTCCCGGCCGAAGGCCGGTTCTTCTTAAATTAAAGGCTCGCTATCGCTCGCCAGGATAAAATCGACACCTGAACGGCATGAAAGGTCTTAATATGGGGTGAAAGTTCTTAAAATCGCTAAACTAATGGGGCAAACATTTTATAATATCAAAAGCAATGGGGCTAAACATGAGGGAGAAAGGGGTCAAGAAAAAAGTCCCTCAAGTGGAGATCTCCCCTTAACCCTCTCCGCCTGAGTAAAGTTAAGGGGAGATAGGCGTATTTATGTGTTTATTGCTTTATCTTTTTATTGTGATTTTGGTTTCCTCCCTAGACCTCCATCAAGCTGTAAAAAACACCAACTAGACCCACCTTCAAGATATATTTGTACATTTTTCGGAAGAAAATTTACAGGCTCGCTTTCGCTCGCCAAGAAAAATCGACACCTAAATGGAACGAAAGGTCTTAATATTGACAAATAAATGGGGTGTAAAGTCTTAAAAACGCCAAACTAATGCCCCGAACGTCATAAAATGTCATAATTAAACATGAGGGAGGAGGGTGGGCCAGACAAACCAGCCCATCTCCCCTTAAAGTGATTCGCTTGCGCCCGAGTCAAGTTAAGGCGACTTAAAGTAGAGAGGCTTTTCTTGACACTACTCGTGGTAAAGAGTATTAAATAACGAATCATTTTCAGAAACTAAATTGACACGAATATACAGTAATATATATATTAGCATTAATGTGTTTAGTATGACTGGCCTGCATTATGGGGGCAGGGCTTATTTTTACGTCGATGTTTTCATTTTTTTAGTTTCCTCCCTAGACCTCCATCACACTTCTAACCGTCTCCCCTTAAGCTGTTTCTGTTGTGACCCACGTTGAAAACACTTATTAACAATTCAAGTAGAACACCTTTTTTTTTTTTTTTCTTTTTTGGGGGGCACGTTTTAAAATCAAAGGAATGTTATAGCTTATTTTAAAGTACCTAACCTAACCTAACCTAACCTAACCTAACCTAACCTAACCTAACCTAACCTAACCTAACCTAACCTAACCTATTAAACCGGGGTCAAAACCAACTAAAATTGGCCTCTGACTCCCACAGATCCTTCATAAGCTGAACAAGATCGTCTAATAATAGCCAAAATAAACTGCCAAAATGCGTCATAATCCTCGAGGAGTTAAGGGGAGGTTGGCCGGTGTTCTGGACCCCTTTCTCCCTCGTGTTTAGCCCCATTAGTTTTGAGATTTTAAGACGTTCGGCCCATTAGTTTGATGATTTTAACACCTTTCGCCCCATTTCGTTGTCAATGTTAAGACCTTTTGTGCCATTTAGGTCTCGATTATTTCCTGGCGAGCGATAGCGAGCCTGTAATTTTAAGAGAAATCGGTCTTCGGCCGGGACAATTTATCTTGAAAAGGGGTCCTATGGGGTGTTATTTTAAGCTTGATGAAGGTCTAGCGAGGTCACTAAAGATTGTATGAATAACTGAATAAATAGACCACCAGACGGAGAGGAACAGAACTTATGTGGGCAACTGTACGAGAGGTAACGTGCACCAACATACTGTACGAGAGGTAACGTGCACCAACATACTGTACGTACATGCGTGTATAAAGAGAGTATCTACAAACATGCGAACGGAACATAAACATACTGCTAGTGTTCACCAGGGCATTTGCATGGTTGGAAATATCCCTGATGGTCTCACACACACACACGCAGGCACACACACACACACACACACACACACACACACACACACACACACACACACACACACACACACACACACACACACACACACACACACACACACACACACAACACACACACACACACACACACACACACACACACACACACACACACACACACACACACACACACACACACACACACACACACTTTCTCTCTCTCTCTCTCTCTCTCTCTCTCTCTCTCTCTCTCTCTCTCTCTCTCTCTCTCTTTTTCACACACACACACACACCTACCCACCCTAAATGGCACGAAAGGTCTTAACATTGACAACACAATGGGGTGAAGGGTATTAAAATCGTCAAACTGATGGGCCGAACGTCTTATAATCTCAAAGCAAATGGGGCTAAATATGAGGAGGAAGGAGAACCAGAAAAACAATTCATCTCCCCTTAATCAATAAAGTTGAATTAATAAGAGCCAAAGGAGGATATGCTAACAATCACGGTATATTAAGTGAGATAGTCTGTTAACCCCATCTGTATCGGCGACGTTTTTTGTATTTTATTGTAGCTGTAATTAGACGCTTTTGTGTAGCTTAAGAAGGATCTGCGGTAGTAAAAATGGTTAAGTGAGATAGTTCAAAGCCTGTTAATGGCTGAAGCCTTATTTTAAGGGGGGTGACCTGTTTTTTGTTATTTCTGTCCTTTTCTCTCTTTCTCTGGCTTGTATCCATTCGACCCCATTCAGCCAACTATGTTAAGACGTTTATCCCCATCTAGGTGTCGATTTCTTCCTGGCGAGCGATAGCGAGCCAGCATTATTTGAAGAAATCCGGCTTCGCCGGAGACATTTTTCTTTCGAAAAATGTACAAATTTAGCTGGCTGTCAAACAAAAATAAAAAATATGCTGGCTCGCTACCGCTCACCAGTAAAAAAGTGACACCTGGATGGGGATAAACGTCTTAAAACAGTAGGCTGAATGGGGCCAAATCGATACAAGCCAGAGAAAGATAGAAAAGGACAAAACAAAAACAGGTCACCCCCCTTAAACTGAATACAATCGCTTAATACTAGCCAGAATAAAATTAAAAGAACGTCACCGACACAGAAGGGGTTAATATGAATTGAACCTAGTCATCTATATTTAGTACGGTCGCGCTAATAAGTCATGTCCCAGCTGTCATAACGTTTGGCTTGCTCTGTGCTGTATTGTTGTCTCTCAGATGTTGAATAGGGTGGGTAGGTGTAGGAACATGTTTGTATATTTCACCCGATATGAAGAAATGAAGCTTAGATATTGCTGATACCAATTATTGATCAAAACATACTTGGTGCCGAAACATGACTTATTAGCGCGACTCTACAACTTTTATTACCGACAATCTTCACTCCCATTCAGTTCAAGTGATTCTGCTTAACCTGGACCCAGTTAAGGGGATGGTGACTTTTTGTTATCAATTTATTCAGTTATTCATATAATTTTTAGTTTCCTTGCTAGACCTCCATCAAGCTTAAAAAAAAAAAAAAAATAGACCTCCCTTCAAGATAAATGTTTCCATTTTTCGGTAGAAAAATGTCCTAAAATTACAGGCTCGCTATCGATTGCCAGGAATAAACCGACACCTAAATGGCACGAAAGGTCTTAAAATTGACAACGAACGAAATGGGGCGAAAGGTGTTAAAATCGTCAAGCTAATGGGCTGAACGTCTTAAAATCTCAAACTAAAGGGGCTAAACACGAGGGAGAAGGGGGACCAGAAGAACGACCCATCGTCCCTCAACCTGAACCAAGTTAAGGAGTTTCTATATTTAGCACTACACAAGTTGGAGATTATTTATTGGTGCTTCTCGTGTTAGACTATTTTTAAGGGGGTCAACGTTTTTTTTTTTTATCTTTCTCTCCTCTTCTCTCTTTCCCTGGCTTGTATCCATTCGGCCCCATTCAACCAACTGTTTTAAGACGTTTATCCCCATCCATGTGTCGATATCTTCCTAGCGAGCGATAGCGAGCCAGCATTGTATGGAGAAATCCGGCTTCGCCGGAGAAATTTTTCTATCGAAAAATGTACAAATTGATCTTGCTGTCAAATCAAAAACATATATATGCTGGCTCGCTACAGCTCGCCAGGAAAATAATGACACCTGGATGGGGATAAACGTCTTAAAACAGTAGGCTGAATGGGGCCGAATGGATACAAGCCAAAGAGAGAGGGAGAGAAAGAGAAAAAAAGCGAGGTGGGCTCCCTTAACGTGACTGAAATACGAGAGACCGTTTTGAGCGCGATTTTCGTTGGAGAGGCTACGTATCCACACTTCGAGTTGGACTATTTTTAGAATGAATCAAGATGTGAACTATTTTTAGCGCTTCTCGATTTCTTGTCAACACAGCTCGCCTTCAAGATACAAGTATAGCGCTAGAGAAAGTTTGGAAACTGGTATTACATGTGGTATAATTCAATATCAACTCGAAAATTTGATAACAATTCAAGCCCAACATATGATGCATGTATGGCAATAAACTCAAGAAGCTAAATTTGCACATTTGGAGTTCAAGATAATATGTTTAGCATAATTTAAGCATGATCCTAGATAAGTTGAGTCTTGGAGTTAAGGGGAGTGACCTGTTTTTGTTCTCTTTTGTGGTTGTATCCATTCGGTCCCATTCCGCTTACTGTTTTAAGACGTTTATCCCCATCAAGGTGTCGATTATTTCCTCCAGCACATTATGGAGAAATCCGGCTTCGCCGGAGACATTTTTCTATCGAAAAATTTACAAATTTAGCCAGCTGTCTAACACATCCACAATATGGTGGCTCGCTCACCAGGTATATAAGATCAACAACTGGATGAAGATAAACATCTTAAGACTGTAGGCTGAATGGGGCCAAATGGATACAACCCAGAGAGAGAAATATGCAGGTCACCCCCCTTTAAAGGAGACTGAATATCGTTCAATGTTAGGATATCTCTGCACAATTTGATGTAGCCCAAGGAGATTCTTCTAACTTGACTACAATTTACTAGCATGTTTGTAGTATGATTTCAATCAAGGAAAAAGTATTAACAAGATCCAATTTAATTGCATATTTTAAGAATATTAAAGTTTGTAAGTATGCCGTAAGTCAAAGAAACATTTCAACAAGGTTCAGTTTAAAGACACGTGTAAGCATGATTCTAATTACGAATCTATTTTAGCGCAAATTCTATATATATATATATATATATATATATATATATAATGAGTTTTCTGAATTGCAAAGTCTATTCATAGAACACCAAACATACATAAAATTCAAACATTCAAGTATACTGTATATATAAAAAGAACGCTCACGGTAATATAATGTATGAGTTGCAGTAATATATAAAATACGCAAACAGTTATGTTAAAACTGTTTACACGAACACAACATAACCTACACCAGCACCCTCATGTGTGTGTATGTGGTGAGCGGAGACACACACACACACACACATCAACTCTAGTATCAAGGTCAAAGGAAGGAAAGGAGGTTATACGCGGAAATATATCTTGTATTCCTGACTTCACTTAGCAATGAGGAAATGATCATTGGAATTGAATGTCTTGATGGTGTAATGGTTAGAGCGTGTAAGTTCCCTATTTGATAACCTAGGTTCGAATCCTGGGAGAATCACATGCTTTCATTCATTTCATTTGGGGTGTTATAGGTGTTAAGAAAGATGTTAAAAACTAAATAGAGTAAGTCATTGTGGTGGTAGCCGATAGACAGTAGAGGCCTTAAGGATAGCGCTATTTTTTTTTCTTTCTTTTCTGGCCCCTTTCTCCCTCATATTTAGCCCCATTACTTTTGTGATTTTTAAGACGTTCATCCTATTAGTTTGGTGAGTTTAAGACCTTTAGCCCAACTTTGTCAATATTAACCCACAGGGCACCAGCTAATATATAATAAATGTACACTCCAGGCCCGGGCAGGGTGCCTTCGCAGGATGCATGGGGCTTAGTTGCTCACTCACGGTTCGAAGCAGCCCCATCTCTGAAGCTGCCTTGCTTCAGTGCTTCACTGTCTCACCTCCTAGACTCAGACCCTCACTCTCAGAATGCCACCTATTGAGCAATGAACTCATTAGGCATTGCCCCTCTGTAGTATATTTTGAATAGGGGAATATTCATACAATGCTATTTCATAAGGAAACAATGAGGGTATTTATTTGGCATTTCGGTGGCCTTTTGTGGTAATGCACTAATACTAGTTACAGCACAAATTTCATCCCAATAATATCTTCCCTTTGACATATCGGGATTTGAACCCGGGTCCATTGGATTACCAGTCCAGTGGCAAGACCACAACACCACACCTATATATACAATATATATATATATATATACTCTGTATATACAGTATATATTCTGTATATATATAGAAGAAGAAGAAGAAGAAGAAGAAAAACAAATAATAGAATAACCCCCCCTAAAGGGAGATGGGAGTTTAGGTCAGGACAATATTGGTGATTATTTGCTTGTTATACCGTTTCAAAGGATTACACACGGCGGGTGGGGTGGGTAGGCCTATATTCTCTACTGATTACATATTACGAAAGTTACCTCACGTCACGCAAGAGGAAATGGATTTTTTGTTATCTATCCGTCTGATAATGTAACTGTCTATCTGTATAATTTGTATAATCTATTTATATTAATATATTTACGTTTTCATATACCTGTCCTTCTATCTTTATCTATCTATCTAATACATCTATTAATCTATATATATGTATCTATCTAATTTATCTAAATTATTTATAGGCGGTTTATCTATCTATATATAATTATGTATTTCTTGTATCGTTATCTCCATTTACATATCTCTGTATCTATCTATCTATCTATTTATGTATATATCTATCTATCTAACCTATCTATGTATATACTAGTGACCTTGGGAGCGTTGAAGTGTCCTTGAGTTAGAGAGTCTGGGGTGTGTGGAGAGGGAGGAGGGAGGGAGGGGGTACGGGGTGGGGGGTGGTAGATAGCACTGAAAATACTGCTAATTAGGTGTTCCGTGTGTGTATTGTGGCTGGCTGTGTACGTGACTGGCTCTGTGTGTGTGTGTGTGTGTGTATATATTGTGGTTGTCTGTACGTGACTGGCTCTGTGTGTGTGTGTGTCAGTGTATTGTGGATGTCAGTGTATGTGACTGTGTGTGTGTGTGTGTGTGTGTGTGTGTGTGTGTGTGTGTGTAGTGGCTGTCTGTGTACGTGACTGTCTATGTTTGTCCGTGTGTTTGTATTGTGGCTGTCTGTGTACGTGGCTGGCTGTGTGTGTGTGTATTATGGCTGTCAGTGTAGGTGACAGCCTGTGTGTGTGTGTGTGTTTGTGTATGACGTGTGATTGTGTTTAATATGATGGTGATTGTGTATGATGTATGATTGCGTTTAATATGATGGTGATTGTGTATGATGTATGATTGCGTTTAATATGATGGTGATTGTGTATGATGTATGATTGCGTTTAATATGATGGTGATTGTGTATGATGTATGATTGCGTTTAATATGATGGTGATTGTGTATGATGTATGATTGCGTTTAATATGATGGTGATAATTTGTATATGATGTATGATTGTGTTTATTATGATGGTGATTGTGTAAGAGTTATGGTTGTGTTTAATATGATGGTGATCATGTTTGTATGAAGTATAATTGTGTTTAACATGGTGATTAGTTGTGTTTGACGTATATTTGTGTTTAATATGGTGGTGTTTGTTTGTGTATGACAGGTGGTTTTGCTGCTCTATGTGATTGTTTTGTGTTTGTAATATTATGGCACGATTCCCTTGACTTTCTGCAGAACAGAGGATTGTATTTGAGCAATTGGTTTGAATTAAATGGATTGTTATTTTGTTTTGATTATGTGATCGTTTGGTAATTGAAATGTTTTGGCATCTGATTGGTTTGTTCTTGTGTATATAATCGTCTCGTCATCAACCCTTTCAGTACTGGTCACGTCTTTGTGTTTATTTCAGTTGCATTTAATCGATTTTATGAAGCTTGGGAAGGATACATGGTAGCTAAAATGATTGATTGAGGGAGTCTGTAGCCTTTTAATTGCTAGAGGTCCTTTCTAAGCTGAATAACACCATCTGCTAGTGGCTAGACTATAAGGTAAAGGACGTCGCCGGTACAGAAGGGGAAAATGAGAGTCTTTTGTAGTGTGTGTATGCTAGGTCGACTTACTGCTTTGATATAGGATTGTGTTGTGATTGAGAGAACTATGGTGTTAGATTCCTTTGTGTTTGCATGTGACAGGTTGGTTATTAGGTCCTTGTTGTGTAGGCTACGTATTATTACGTCGTGTTGTGTTTTGTTTGTTATTATTGTGTTTGTTGTGGTGTATTATTACGTCATGTTGTGTTTTATAATTGTCTTTTGTTTGTTATTATACTTGTGTTGTTTTGGTGTATTATTAAGTCGTGTTGTGTTAGTATGATTGTGTTTTGTTTGTGTTATTGTGTTTGTTGTGGTGTACTATTACGTCGTGTTGTGTTTTGTTTGTGTTATTGTGTTTGTTGTGGTGTATTATTACGTCGTGTTGTGTTTGTATGATTGTGTTTTGTTTGTGTTATTGTGTTTGTTGTGGTGTACTATTACGTCGTGTTGTGTTTTGTTTGTGTTATTGTGTTTGTTGTGGTGTATTATTACGTCGTGTTGTGTTTGTATATTTGTCTTTTGTATGTGTTATTATACTTGTGTTATTGTGTTTGTTGTGGTGTATTATTACGTCGTGTTGTGTTTGTATGATTGTCTTTTGTTTGTGCTATTGTACTTGTGTTATTGTGTTTGTTAAGGGGGGATGGTTACTTTTCTGGACTCCCTTCTCCCTCATGTTTAACCCCATTAGTTTTGACATTTTAAGACGTTCTTTCCATTAATTTGGCGACTTTAAGACCTTGCACCCCATTTATTTGTCAATATTTCTCTAATTTCGTGCAAATTAGGTGTCGATTTTTTTCCTGGCGAGCGATAGCGTGCCTGTAATTTTAGGAAAACTCAGCTATTTCTACCGATAAATGTACACATTTTCTACCGATAAATGTACACATTTTCTACCGATAAATGTACACATTTTCTACCGATAAATTTACACATTTTCTACCGATAAATGTACACATTTTTACCGATAAATGTACACATTTTCTACCTATAAATGTACACATTTATCTCGAAGGGGGGTCTAATGTTTTTTTTTTTTTTAAGTTTGAGGTATAGCGGGGAAACAAATAATTAATAATAATTATGTTAATAAATAAATATACAAAAACAAAATAATAGTAATAATACAAAAACATCCCGTGTAATTGTGCCGTGTTTGTGTATTTCTGGCCCCCGTGTTGTGCCCGTGTTGCTCTTTCCACTCTTTGGTCCAATGTGGGGCCAAAACAGTGACAAAGTAGAGTGTGAAATGCGAAACGCGTGTGTGTTTGTCTGTGGTATTAGTGTAGGTGTGTTTGTCTGTGGTATTAGTGTAGGTGTGTTTTAGTATGTGCGTTTCTTTTTATGGTGTGTGTGTATGTGTGTGCGTGTGTGTGTATGGGTGTGTGAGTGCGTGTGTGTGTGTGTGTGTGAAAAAACCCATTAGTGATTACACGTTTATAATGTTCATATTTTTTGCATGATTGTGTACCAATAATTTGAAATACTTAGTACTCTACAAACTACCCTCCTAATTCAGTCATACTATATATTATAAATCCATACAGAAAAACAGGAGGGGGTACATAACTTGTGCGTGCAACTGTACCAATAATCACACTGTCGTTTGGATGTGTGTGTGTGTGGGTTTTTTTGTTTTTTTTTTTTTTTTCTGTACTATTAGTGTGTGTGTGTGTGTGTGTGTGTGTGTGTGTGTGTGTGTGTGTGTGTGTGTGTGTGTCGGCGCGTGCGTGCTATTAGGGCCTCACTGACAATTAGAGCACCAATATTGTCACTCTCTCCCTCTCTCCCCCCCCTCTGTTTGTGTGGCCCTAATGATTGTAATGGTACCCCCTTCATTTGAATAGGCCTGGAGATTTTGGGGCCGTTTTCTTTTATCGGTGTTTATTGGGATAGGGCTTTAAAGTGTGTGAGTTTTTTTAATTTTCTTTCTTTTTCGCGGTGTTTGTTGTGATATGGCATTTGTTTTGAGATAATAAGACATTCGGCCCATTAGTTTGGCGATATTAACACATCGTCCCATTT
>CM064519.1:15611409-15628909 GCA_032716605.1 Paralithodes platypus | reverse complement strand
GCATTTCGTTCTCTTTTATTATAACTCGGGATACATCTAGTCTATTGTTCAGGGAGATATTAAGTGATTGTTGACTATGAATGGTTTTGAAGTGAGGGTAAGGTTATATATTTATTCCAAAGTTGATGACGATATATAGACAATAATTTATTTGATTTTCACAACTTCCAATAAAGGCTTTAGGGCTACGATTCTGTTTTACATTGAAGAATGTAGAGATTGTGGAGTTTAGAGTGTGCTTGAAGTAAGGGTGAATGTATTATTCTTCCAAATATGATACCATTGTAAAATAATATATTTTCACAACTTTTAATTATGGTTTTGGGACTCTATATTTGTAGTGTAGAATTGGCAGATAGTTAAGTCTATATATAGTGTCAAGGGAGTGATGGAAGTGAGAGTGGATATACTGTATATTCCAAAGTTTATGACATTTTATAAATCGAATGAATTTGATTTGCACAACGTTTGATCAATGTTTGATTGCTAGAAGCTAAAGTGTATTGAAGAATTAAAAGATACTTGGGTTTAGAGCGCCTTTGAGGTGAATTATTTGAGGATGGATCTATTACTTTTCCAAAGTTTATGACATTGCAAACAATTAGTATATATATTTCTGCTCCATGTTTGACAGAGGATGACGTACTACGAAGCTATATCTGCAACGAGGATATGGGAAATTGTTTAGTTTCTAGAGGGTCGGGAGTAGGTTTGGAGTGTGTGAGTGAGAGTTACGTTATGCCGGATGTTTGCGCTGGTGACCTGAACACCACGGACGGGTGAGCAACACTGAGCAGCAGCAGGAGACTAGCGAGGAGGAGGGTGGTGGTGGTGTATCCTGCTGCTCACACCACCACCTGTTCTCTCTCCTCCTCCCTCACCACCACCACCACCTGTTCCTCTTCCTCACCACCACCATCACCTGTTCCTCCTCTTCCCTCACCACCACAACTTCTATTTCTCTCCCATCACCACCACCTGTTCCTCCCCCACCATCACAACCTATTTCTCTCCCATCACCACTATCCCCACCTGTTCTTCCTCCCCCACCACCTGTTCCACCACCACCACCACTTCCTCCTCCATCACCACCACCACCACCACTTGTTTCTCCTTTTCCCTCCCACCACCACCACTTGTTTCTCCTTTTCCCTCCCACCACCACCACCTGTTCCCCATCTTCTACCACCACCACAACCTCCCTCACCACCACCACCTATTCCTCCTCCATCACCACAACTACCACCACCACCACCTCTTATCACCACCACCACCACCACAACCTCCCTCACCACCTATCCCTCCTCCCACCACCACCACCACCACCTGTTCCCCATCCTCCACCACCACCACTACAACCTCCCTCACCACACCACCTATTCCTTCTCCCTTACCACCACTACCACAACCACCACCACCTATTCCTCCTCCTCCTCCACCACCACCCTCACTTCACGACCTTTTCGTAATAAATCTACTTCCTGTTTAAGGGGGAGATAGTTGCTTTTTCTGAACACCCTTTTACCTCATATTTAGCCCCACAAGTTTTGAGATTTTCAGACGTTCGCCCTATTAGTGTGTCAATTCTAAGACTTTTCGCCCAAATTCTTTATCAATATCAAGATCTTTCGTGCATTCAGGTGTCGATTTTGTTCTGGCGAGCGATTGCGAGGTCTAGAGAGGAAACCAAAATAATAATATAATTGTAAATATACTAATAAATACACCCTTCCCCCCTAATCCACTTCATCTTCCTCCTTCTTCATGTCTCCGCCTCCCTTTGTTCCACTTCGTTTTCCTTCTTCCACCTATCTCCTCCACACACACTATCCCTCCTGCACCCTTTCCACTCATACTATTTTCACAACCACCCCTCCACCTATCTCCACCACTAACTCTATTCCACCTCCACCCTCACAACTCATACTATTTCCACAACCACGCTTCCACCTACCTCCACCACACACTCTATTCCACCTCCACCCTCACAACTCATACTATCTCCACAACTACGCTCCCTCCTCTTCATCACTATCCCTCACTTAGGCTACTTCTCTTTTGTCTCTTCTTCCTCTTCTACTTCTGTCTATCCACATTCGTTGCCTTCCTCTTATTTCTCTTCTTTCAGCTTCCTCCTCCCTCAGTCCTCCGGCCACCACGCCCCCTCCACCTACGGAACACCTCCACCTGTTATTCCACATCACCGCCCTAACGTGATACCCCACTTCCTCCCTCACTCGTACCATAAACAAACACCCTCTTCATTAATTACCTCCGTCAACTTATTATTCATCCACTTCCTCTTCCTCCACTTCCCTCACACCACCACATTAACCTGCCCCTCCTCTACCTCCTAATTCACTGCACCACTAGATAAATTATGTTGCTCTTCCTCTACTGTCTACACACTACATACTCACCACCACGCACCCTTCTGTCTACACACTCACCACCACGCACCCTTCTGTCTACACACTCACCACACTCACCACCACGCACCCTTCTGTCTACACACTCACCACCACGCACCCTCCTCCTTCACTTTCACCTCACCATCACCAGCTTTTCATATATTATCTCTCGAACTCCGCCCCCATACCACCACCACTCTTTCTGCTCCACCCTCACACACACACACTCTCTCTCTCTCTCACACATACACACACACACACACACACACACACACACACACACACACACACCACGCCCCTTTTCTCCTCCCTCACACGGTTGCCATAGCAGTCTATTCCTCCTCTTCTTCCTTCTCCTCTGTCTCTCCTCCCTCACACCACCACTCCTCTGTCTCTCCTCTCTCACACCACCACCTCCACAATCTACTTCTCATACTTCTCCCTCACAGCACCAAAACCCCTCCTCTCTTCTCCCTCACTCGCACCACCACAATAATTCCTATTCCTCCTCTTCCTCTTTTTGTCTGCCTCCTTCTCCTCCTCCTCCTAAATCTATTCCTCCTCCGCCTCTTCCAACCTTCATACTATCACCCCCCTCCAGCCTCATCCCCCCTCCGCCATTCCCACCCACGCACGCACACCTCATTCCCCTCACACACCTACTTTTCCCTCACTCTCATTTTCTCTTCCCTCGATTATCCCTCAAGCTCTAAATCTCCGCATATAATCCCGTCAACATTATTGTCATTTACATTTTTTGGATAACACTATAGACCATTTATTATAGGTAGGCCAAAACTCTTGACCACTGGCTTCTGTAACTCATAAACGAGTAGAATAATCGAACTAATATTTACACCATTTAGGAAGGGTCAGCCAGGGAATAGGTGTGGACATTAACAGCCCATTTGCTCTAGCCCTTTTTGAGTTACAGAGGTTAGGGGGTCACTATTTTCTGGCTTACTTATATTAAATAGACAATTATATATGATAAAGATGATCAGAAAGTGTCTCTAGGGATCAAAGAGGGTCAAATGTATCCATATTTTCTTTATTACTCACATAGATCCTTCTTAAGCTGTAGAAAATGGTAGAATGATATCCATGATAGCGGGGAGGACGTCTTTTTACATTAATAATATTAATTAATCTACTACTTTGATGATCAGATACCTTTCATTCTCCCCTCCCCTCTCTCACATCCCTCAGCTTAACCTCAATACATAATTTATACTCTCTCTCTCTCTAAGGCTGCTAACTGCTGAAGGCCCTTTTGAAACTGAGCAACATTGTCTAATAGTAGCCAGAATATAATTAATAAAACGTCGCCGGTACAAAAGGGGTTAATATTTAGACTATCTCCCTCCAGTGGCATGGCCCCTTGATTTTACTTCACACCTATAGTTCATTATAGGACGGCCAGGAATCGCAAACCATAACCACTGTAACTCAAAAAGGGCTAAAGCAAATGGGCTATACATTGTCACACTTCTTGCCTTACTTACTCTTCCCAAATAGTAGAAATATTAGCTCGATTACTCCTGACGTTTCTGAATTATAAGAGGTTGAATTATGGGTTTCTGGCCTGCCTATAAAGAATAGACTATAGATGGGAACTAAAATCGAGGTTCTATGCACATGTTCTCCTCTTCCTCATGTTTAGCACCATTAGTTTTCAGATTGTAAGACGTTCGGCCCATTAGTTTGGCGATATTAATGCCAAGTTCACATAATTACCAACTCATTTCACTACAAAATCTACGTAGTAGCTGAGTAACCAAGATAATAAATAACATAGCAATTTACCATCAGCTGGAAAAAATACACAAATAGTAAAAATTATTATAAGGTAGAATAGATTGTTATAGTAGTGTGGAGTTGATATTTATAATAATTATAAGGTAGAATAGATTGTCTATAGTAGTGTGGAGTTGATATTTATAATAATTATAAGGTAGAATAGATTGTCTATAGTAGTGTGGAGTTGATATTTCGAAGCATTTTTTTTAACCCAAAGTGGAAGTAAGAGTGGAAAGCAATAACCTTTGCCATTAATTATTTAAATATAGCCATACTTTATTGGAGTATATGTTAACCCATTGAAAATATGATTACGCATTTCGGTTCTGTTTTCTGGCTATTATATAACGATTTTATTCATATTAGGAAGGGTATATGGACGTCAGAGTTTATAGAG
Organism: Paralithodes platypus; assembly: GCA_032716605.1. Lineage (NCBI taxonomy): Eukaryota > Metazoa > Arthropoda > Malacostraca > Decapoda > Lithodidae > Paralithodes > Paralithodes platypus. Next base: position 15,624,301 of record CM064519.1, on the reverse strand, counting down.
GTAGTATTGACCCTTTAGATTCCCACAGACCCTTCCTGAGCTGTATGCAATCGTCTATTGATAGCTAGAATAAACTATCAAAATGCATCATAACCCTCAAGGGGTTGACAAATATGGTGTCCTTGGATGGTGCCAATTCGTAACATTTCCTGAGCCCAGGATGTCATAGGGTTCACGGTAGGAGACGCCCTTCGTGGCTCCCGACTGACTGACTGGTGTCCCTAGAATCAATACATCTAGGTTCATTTGATTTCCTGTTTGTTGGGCTGATCACCTTGTAATTCCTTCTCTACATATTATCAACAACACAAGATTGTTCTCTCAACATGCCACTGTGACAATCCGAATCACCGAGCTAATGTTTACTGTCTCGTGCCTGTCACATGGGGGAGTTAAAGCATTAATGACCAACTGTACACACACGAACCAATCTTGTCTCGTCAAACTAGACAATTCAGTAGTATATTATATTACAAAGACTTCAGAATTTGGCTTAAAAGGTTCATATATATATATATATATATATATATATATATATATATATATATATATATATATATATATATATATATATATATATGTTTCTAGTATCTCAGTGGGGATCGAACCATCAGAACGATAGCCGACGCTTTAATCAATTACACCACAGCAGTCTTGACTAATTGATTAAAGCGTCGGCTATCGTTCTGATGGTCGATGGTTCGATCCCCACTGAGAGACTAGAAACATTTAGTGGCTCACGTGTATTTGTGATATATTCTCAATATATATATATATATCAAAACTCAGGAAAAATTAAACATTTTAATACCAAGCTTTCGTCTATTCTATCAAGACATCTTCAGGGTAATACCCTGAAGATGTTTCGAGATAATAGACGAAAGCTTGGTGTACCAATGTTTATTTATTCCTGCGAGTTGTACTACATAATTTGACCACACGTATTTGTGATTTATTCTCCATGTATATATAATGTATATTGTTACGTATCTGGATCCTCAAGTGGTTAACTTGATGAATCTAGATAGCACAGAGATATATATTAAGGTATCTGTCAGCTGAAGGCAAAACAAAAGTAAAATCTAATAAAATTATTTCCTGTTGTTGCTTCGTTTCCTTTTGGATCTTAGGACTTGGTATCCTTTATTGACTGATACTCTTTAATTATGAAAAATACTGAAACTAATTAAAGTCATGTAGTATTTATAAAGAATTATTTTTTAACCGAAGCTAGTAGGCTATGGTTATGAACCGAATAAGTTATATCTAAAGAAGGACTCTTAATTCTATAAAAAGTCTTGAAAGATAAATATTGAGGTAAGAATATTTCTGTCTCTTACCCTTTTTGAAATGAATAGTTAGTTTTATTATATGTCCTTTTATTTATATTTAATGTAATTATTATTCTTGGTTCTTGTCTTACGTTAATAGTATTATATTATTATTATCATCAGGATTAATATCAAAGTCACATAAAAAGTTAGATTTATATTTAATAATTAGTTAAATGTATTTCTTAACCACGTAACATTGAGGTTTGATTATGAGTAAATTAAGTTACAGGATCGCTTCATAGATTCGATTCAGGTCTCACTCAAATAATATGAAAAGAAAAATAATATTTGAAGCTAAAAGAATTTTCTTCAGCTTAGGAAATCACTAGAAGTCAGCCATGTTAGTCTAAGGCGATATTACTAATATGAGACAATAGTATCACCGTTAAGCAATGTAAGCTTAATTAAAAGAAAATGAAAGAACTCGTAAGTCTTTATATAAAACAATAGTATTACTTTTTTCATAACCCAATTACTTGAAGAGTTGCTTTAGTCCACAAGTTAGTCAACTAAAATAGTTAAGTACATAATAGTAGCGTTAACGTTAATTCCCAATCAAAGAGTTAAGTACATAATAGTAGCGTTAACGTTAATTCCCAATCAAATAGTTAAGTACATAATAGTAGCGTTAAACGTTAATTCCCAATCAAATAGTTTAAGTACATAATAGTAGCGTTAACGTTAATTCCCAATCACATATCTCACTAACCAACATAACGTAAATGTTTACACCGAACACACCTAACACACACTTATATAATCTGACTGACAGTCACAAACCCATTATAATACTTCACCCCGTCTTCCTCCAGCTGCAAGTTCACCTTCCCAACTCCAAATGAGACTGATTTGAATGCCCACTACTCGGGTCTTATATACTAAACAATGATGGTGTAGGAACGAATCAGGAGGCGGTTGATGGTGCGCGCCCCAATCACAGCTCCTCGAGTTGCGTAGCAGGTGCGTGGTCCAATAGAGTCTCCTGGCGTCGATCATATGTCATAGCGTCGGGTCATCGAAGTAGTTTGCAGGGTCCCCTATGACGCACGCAGGTGTGAAGGCTTGTTTGCTGGTATGCGGACGAGCTGGTTTCCCACTCGCTAGTTCGCTCGCTGGTCTGCTTCGCCGCCTGGGTAGTTTGGCACTCCTTCAACTCTTAATTCTAACTCTTAAATAAACATACAGGGCTCCGTATGTCAGAATATATATATATATATGATAGAATAAAAGTATCTGGCGAGTTTTATAAATAGACGTTGAAAATCCTGAGGAGTGTGTGCCAGTGACAATAGCTGGGGAGGAGGTGGAAGCCTTTTGTGCTACGATTTTTAAAGCCAAGATAAAATAAAAAAATGCGCGAGATAGGCCAAGGTTTGGTCACTCAAAATATTCTGGGATTTTTATGTTGTATCAATGGTAAAATTACTCTTATTCACTGAATTATAAAAAGATGGTTCTGTATAATGTAATCGACACAAATAGCAACATTTGAAAAACAGAACACTATCTAAACAGCTTAGCTCTATTAGTTTTGAGATTTGAAGATGATCGCCCCGTTAGTTTTGACGATTTTAATACCTTTTGCCCCATTTCTTGGCAAATATTAAGATATTTCGTGTCAGTTAGGTATCATTCTTTTTACTGGCGAGGGATAGCAAGCCTGTTGTGTAGGACGGACATTTTTTGGTAGAAAAATGTACACATTTTTTCGAAGGATATCCTGGGGTCTTTTATAAAAGTGTATATATATATATATATATATATAATTAATTATAATGCACCTCTTGTGACTGTATAACCATCATATTGTGCATCGATAGATTACCCATTATGTTATGGTTGATTTACAGTGATATGACAGTATTTTCCTTGTTATACAAATGTTTCTAATACATTGAGTTTCTCTACTTTTCAACAGGTAAGCATGGATGTTCTGGGTGTTCTTGGGTGCACAGTGGGTTCCCCCATCATCAGGTTATCAGCCTCTAGTGTTTCAACTAGTTTGGTTAGTAATTTTGTTTTTTATTATATGTGATATCATTTGAGTGGTCAATCCTGTAAGTCCTTCACTAAACTGGCTCGGGTTGTCCCTCTCACATGGAATAGGTCCGCTTGGGGGAATTCTGTGTATGGCCACCCTCGTAAGGGGAGTAAGGCGTCCGGCAATAGATAGATAGTGATAATTTAATTTATAAAGTGTCATACCAAAGTGCCTGCAAATGTTAAAACTCATAGAAACTTGCTCAAACATGCTTCAAATGATTGCCAGAAAGCCAAAAAATATTTTACTACTATTGAAGGCTTAATATAAGTCATAATATACAGTATATATATTTTACATATTTAATTTATCCTACGGGTATGCTGTACCCCACTTCTCGTGTATGTCCCAGTTACAGGAGCTTCTTGGTTCTAGGGTTAAAGTGTACAACATGCGACTGTATATATTGCCTCTATTTTACTAGCTAACTGTCCCACTTCTATGTCCAGCTCTCCAACCCAAGAATAGGCAAATTTTCTCAGTCTTTCTTCTACTCAACAAGTGAACTCTGGAACTCTCTACTTCAATCAATTTTTTCTTCATCCTATGACTTAGACTGCTTTAAACTTCGTGTGTCCAGGCATTTTGAATCCCAACATCCCTTGAATTTGGCTCTGTCACTCATTTAACTTTTGGGGAGACACTCGTTGCAGACAACCTGCCTTTTGTCTCCTCAATGCACATAAAACAAAATATAGAGGGTCATAAACAGACAGGGCTGCTTTTATGGCCTCCTTTGCTTCGTTTCAATTTGTTTCGTTTGGCTTGGTTTCTAGTGTGCTTACGCTATTGTCTTGGACAGGCATGGGAATAGCTGAAGATTACTTAAGGGGGTGACCTGTTTTTGTTCTGTCCTTTTCTATCTTTCTCTGGCTTGTATCCATTTGGCCCCATTCAGCCTACTGTTTTAAGACGTTTATCCCCATCCAGGTGTAATTTTTTTACTGGTGAGCGGTAGCGAGCCAGCATATTTTTTTATTTTTGTTTGACAGCAGACTAAATTTGTAAATTTTTCGATAGAAAAATGTCTCCGGCGAAGCCAGATTTCTTCATATAATGCTGGCTCGCTATCGCTCGCCAGGAAGAAATCGACACCTAGATGGGGATAAACGTCTTAAAATAGTTGGCTGAATGGGGCCGAATGGATACAAGCCAGAGAAAGAGAGAAAAGGACAGAAATAACAAAAAGCAGGTCACCCCCCTTAATAGAAGTGTAGCTAATACAGTGAACAATAAGAAAGCAAAGTAACTCTTATAAAACCTTGCATACTGTAATTTAAGCAAAGTAACTCTTATAAAACCTTGCATACTGTAATTTAAGCAAAGTAACTCTTATAAAACCTTGCATACTGTAATTTAAGCAAAGTAACTTTTATAAAACCTTGCAGCAAATAACTCTTATAAAATTGCATACTGTAATTTAAGCAAGTAAACTCTTATAAAACCCTTGCATAATTTAAGCAAAGTAACTCTTATAAAACCTTGCATACTGTAATTTAAGCAAAGTAACTTTTATAAAACCTTGCATACTGTAATTTAAGCAAAGTAACTCTTATAAAACCTTGCATACTGTAATTTAAGCAAAGTAACTCTTATAAAACCTTGCATACTGTAATTTAAGCAAAGTAACTCTTATAAAACCTTGCATACTGTAATTTAAGCAAAGTAACTTATAAAACCTTGCATACTGTAATTTAAGCAAAGTAACTCTTATAAAACCTTGCATACTGTAATTTAAGCAAAGTAACTCTTATAAAACCTTGCATACTGTAATTTAAGTTAATAGTAAGAATCTATTATGGTTCTCCCTGCGCTTTAAGGGGAGGTTTTTAGTTTGGTCCGTAGATATCCTTCAAGCTTAAGATTACACCCCCTTGAGCCCCTTTCAAGATAAATGTGTACATTTTTCGGTAGAAAAATGTCCCGGCTGAAAGCCGGTTCCTCTTAAATTACAGGCTCGCTATCGCTCGCCAGGATAAAATCGACACCTAAATGGCACGAAAGGTCTTAAAATTGACAGAAATGGGTTGAAAGTTCTTAAAATCGTCAAAGTAATGGGGCGAACGTCTTAACATTAGGAAACAATGGGCTAAACATGAGGGAGAAAGGAGTCAAGAAAAAAATCCCTCAAGTGGATATCTCCCCTTAATCAATTTGACAGATACAGTATTACTAGAACGCTATCAATATATAAGCCACCTCCTGACTAAACCTAAATATAACTACAGCTCAACTCTGTCAATATATAAGCCATCTTCTGACTAACTTAAATGTAACTAAATCTCAACTTTGTCAATATCTATCTATCTATCTATCTACCTACCTATTTACGTAAGCATAAATAGCCAATCCACGTCGAAACCAAACATAAATAACCAATTCCGCCTTATACGTACCGGTAACCATATATAACCAATTCCGCCTTATACGTACCGGTAACCATAAATAACCAATTCCGCCTTATACGTACCGGTAACCATAAATAACCAATTCCGCCTTACACGTACCGGTAACCATAAATAACCAATTCCGCCTTATACGTACCGGTAACCATAAATAACCAATTCCGCCTTATACGTACCGGTAACCATATATAACCAATTCCGCCTTATACGTACCGGTAACCATAAATAACCAATGCCGCCTTATACGTACCGGTAACCATAAATAACCAATTCCGCCTTATACGTACCGGTAACCATATATAACCAATTCCGCCTTATACGTACCGGTAACCATAAATAACCAATTCCGCCTTATACGTACCGGTAACCATAAATAACCAATTCCGCCTTATACGTACCGGTAACCATAAATAACCAATTCCGCTTACACGTACCGGTAACCATAAATAACCAATTCCGCCTTATACGTACCGGTAACCATAAATAACCAATTCCGCCTTATACGTACAGGTAACCATAAATAACCAATTCCGCCTTATACGTACCGGTAACCATAAATAACCAATTCCGCCTTATACGTACAGGTAACCATAAATAACCAATTCCGCCTTATACGTACCGGTAACCATAAATAACCAATTCCGCCTTATACGTACAGGTAACCATAAATAACCAATTCCGCCTTATACGTACCGGTAACCATAAATAACCAATTCCGCCTTATACGTACCGGTACCGGTAACCATAAATAGGTAAACCACGTTCTCACCAATTGTGCCGTCCATCTCTCTATCTATCTATCTATCTATCTACATAACCATTAATAGGTAATCCACGTTCTCACCAATTGTGCCGTCCATCCATCTATCTATCTATCTATCTATCTATCTATTTATCTATATCTATCTATCTAACCATAAATAGGTAATCCACGTTCTCACCAATTGTGCCGTCCATCTCTATCTATCTATCTATCTATCTATCTATCTATCTATCTATCTATCTATCTATCTATCTATCTATCTATCTAAGCAACCATGAAGAAGGCGAAGGAGTTATTATTTGAAGCAGCTAAATTGAATCTTATCTGGAGAAGATCTGCAAACAAGTTAAGAGAAAACTTTAGTGATATACTGGAAGCATTTCAAAAGTGTGAAGATGAATCAATAAACTTGCCTAAATTCGTTACCGCTGACCACGAAGCCTTTCCTCCATCTAATGGCTTTGATATAATTGGCGGTTACATTGCTAAATTGACTGATCAAGTTGATGGTTTAAGAAATGAAGTGCAGAGTCTTAGGGAATCCAGGTTAAACAATATAAGTGTGATGGAAGACCAAATGTATATTAAAGAAGAGCTTTTAGAAATCAAAGGTCTCATAAAGCAATGCAAACAAACGAAATCGTTCGAGTCAGTGAAAAGAGACAGTATTCTTATGGAACATATTGACACACTCTTTGATGATGGTAAATGCCAAGCCGAGATCTCTAGTAAAAATAATAAGGGTTTGGGTGAGGAAATTGAGAAATTGTTGTCGACTGTTGGGGAGCCTTCTGCCCCACCATTCTCGCAAATTATGAACAGCGACGTGCATGACTTTGGGAGCGTCAATGGCAGTGATGGTGATGAGAGGGAGGATGTTATCTCCCCCCTTGTGTTACCTGCCTACAGTGATGTACTACGAAGTGAAAGGGAAGTACCTCATGTTAACAAAGACAGTACTCGGACATCACGAGTTCCTTGTGGTGAGGGAGCTGTGGTGAGGACAGGGATCAAGCACAGGAACCGAGATGATATAAGAAAGGGAGGTGGATTAACGAGTGTTAGTACCACCATGAATCGTGAGAGAGTGACTGGTGACATCTTGGTGGACCGTGATGGAAAGAGGAATGGTGGTGATGTTGTGGCTGGTGATGGAGAAGCAGAATATAGAACTGCGGCAATGATTGTTGGAAGGAAGAATTATGACTCTACTATGGTCCATGCTGGAGGAACAACACTTGGCACCACTGCACAGGCTGTGGGCCCTGTAGGTGATGCAGATGACAACACTGTGCAAGATAAAGATGGCTACACAATCGTCAACAGAAAACGGCGACCAAGAGGAGTTACGTCTCATGATAGTGGTTCTAATGAACAGAAAAAGAGCATATAAGGGCATCACTGGAACAAAAACAATGCATAATGCGAAATTTAAGGGTATTTGTAGACCTGTAGATTTGTATATAGGCAACGTGGAATTGGAAACGAACTGTGATGATATTATTAGTTTTGTAAAAGATGAGCTTAATATAACTCCAATGGGTTGTATAGAACTTGAATCAACAAATATTGAGACACAATCGAAGGGTTGGAAATCCTTTAAATTAAACATTTCAATAGAGGACAGGGAAATTTTGCTCAAACCAGATTGCTGGCCAAAGAAAGTAAAAGTTAGGAAGTTTTATACGACGCGATCTAGAATGAATGAGAACGATGGTTAGCATAGTTTCATTTAATTGTAATTCGATTCGGAATAATATTGAAACAGTTAAGACCTTAACATTTGACACTGACATAATACTTTTGCAAGAATTAATGTTACTAAAAAATGATTACCTGTAATTAGTACAATAAATGATTCATTTGATAGTATAGCTTGTGTTCAAGATAAATCAAATGAGGGTATATTGGAGGGTCGACCCTCCAAAGGTGTAGCGATTATGTGGAGAAAGAGTTTGCGTACATTTATTGAACCAGTTTATTGTAATGACAGAATAATTGGTATAATTTTAAATTCGTTAGGGCATAAATACTTCATTGTGAACGTGTATTTACCCTGTGATAAACAAAATAATGACTCATTAGATGAATATCGTCACACATTGGCATTGTTAGAAAATCTGATCAGTGAACAAAATATTAATGATTGTATTATTAGTGGTGATTTTAATGCAGATTTTCAAAAAGGTCGTTTTAGGGATGACTTGACTACGTTTATTGATAATAATAATTTGTGTATTAGTGATGAAGTGCTACGTAGTGAGGCCTTTGCATATGTATGTCCTAGTAGAAGTGTTGTTAGCTGGCTAGATCATATCCTAACTTCGGAAAGTATACAAGAGAAAATAGATAATATCTGTATTCGATACGACCTTTCATTATTTGATCATTTTCCCATTGGTTTTAAAGTAAATATCGACGTAATTCATAAAATTAGCATATAGAGTCAGTAACTAAGCAGTTTATTAATTGGAAGTTATTTAACTCAAATGATGTAATATTAAAATATCAAAATAAAGTAAGTAATGGTATCACTGGGTACGACTTGACTAATTTTGAATGTCTGGAATGCTGTTCATATAACTGTCCAGATTCAAATCATATTAAGGAATTAGAACATATCTATGATACATTTGTTCAAATTTGTAATGATGCCTCAGCAGAATTTATACTAAACATCAACAGAGGTTACGAAATAAAGCCAGGGTGGAATGATCATGTTCGTAATTTATATAAAGTAGCAAGGGAGATTTTTTTTATTTGGAAGAGGAATAACTGCCCCATAGTTGGCGAATTCCTTGAAGATATGAAGAGTTCACGAAAGACATTTAAGAAAGCTCTGAAGCATATAATACATAATGAAGCACAAATACGAAATTAAAAACTGGCAGAGTCTTATTCACATAAGAGGTACAAAACATTCTGGAATGAAGTTAGGAAATCGAAAAACAACAAAGGTTACTTGAATATAAAGATTGAAGGCGAATGTGATTCGAATCTAATAGCAGAAAAGTTTTCACAAGCATATAAACGTGTATTTGATGACCAGAATTGTCAATCTAAAGGTAATTTTGAAGCTTTAAGATTAAAACAAGATGTTCGAAGAGGTAAAATAGTTGGGACCATTAACTTGAATGATATAAATACAGCCATATCGGAGTTGAAGTATGTTATTGGTCACGATAATATCCATTCGAATCATTTGAAGTTTTGTCCAGAATATGCAAGAGGTTTACTTGCTAAATTATTTTCAGCATTTATTGTTCATGGCTTCATACCTAATACTATGATAACTGGAGTCATTCTTCCTCTTATTAAAGATCGTGGTAAAGATAAAAATTTAATTGATAACTATAGACCAATAATATCGTCTTCAGTTTTTCTAAAGATTTTTGAATATTGTTTAAAATATAAATTAACAAATTATGTCGACTTTGATGAGAGGCAACATGGCTTCAGAGCGGGGCATCCAACTCTTTCTGTAGGTTTAATTTTTAAGGAAACTGTTTTACGCTATAGATCTGCAGGATCGAATGTATATGCAAGTTTTATTGATTTTAGGAAAGCTTTTGATAAAGTGAATCATTTTAAATTAATCCAGAAACTTTTTAGAACTAGGTATTCCTCATTACCTTGTAAATATTTTGTTTTGTTTTTACAGAAACCAAATGGTTGCTACTAAACATAAAGATGCACTTTCAAAGCCCTGGAAGATTATGAACGGAGTGAGACAGGGTGGAATTTTATCTCCTTTACTTTTTAATGTATATTGATTTATTAATCGAAACCGTATCAAATAGTGCAAAACTGGATGTAGTCTTGGTAACATAGGATGAGTAACATTATTGCCTATGCTGAACGACTCATAGTAGTTTTTAGCGCCAACAGCGACAGGGTTACAAAAGTTACTAAACATTGTGGAACATGAAACGAAAGCTTTAGATATTCAAGTGAATGCAAATAAATCAGTGTGTATGTTTTTTAGGGATACTAATAATATAAATGGTCTGCCGAGAATGAAGCTTAATGATGAAGTAATGATCAATGTACATGAACATAAGTACATGAACATAAGTACCTAGGATTTATTATTGATGATAAACTAAATAATGATAAGGATGTAATAAGAACAAGAAATAAGTTTTATAATGAATTCAATTGTATTTTACGTAAATTCCCTAATGTTAATATTAATGTTTTTATTCAACTATTTAATAGTTATTGCTTAAGTTTTTATGGTACAGAATTATGGTTTTCCAATAAGCGGTGTGGTGTTCCTCTGAAACAATTTGCGGTTGGATACCACAAAGCCATTAAGAAGATTTTAAAACTTAAATACTGGGTGTGCAACCACAAAGCATGAGAATAAGCAGGGTTACTGACATTCACTCATCTAATTAATTGACAAAAAATACGGTTTGCTCACAGATGTATGATGAAGCCTTGTATCTTTTTAAGAAAATGTTTACTTAACAATGATGATAGCTTATATTTGATGAAGGAAGTAAAGAATATTTTATTGAATATTTATAATATCGAATGTTTAATGGAAAATGACATTGACGCAGTAAAATCTAGAATTACTTTTATTCAAAGCCGTGAACCAACTATGAGATAAATGTGCTTCACAATTCTCTTACTATGTACAAAGTTTTATGTAGCTTTTACGAAATAAAATATTGAGTCTGAGTCTGAGTCTATCTATCTATCTATCTATCTATCTATCTATCTATCTATCTATCTATCTATCTATCTATCTATCTATCTATCTATCTATCTATCTATCTATCTATCTATCTATCTATCTATCTATCTATCTATCTATCTATCTATCTATCTATCTATCTATCTAACCATAAATAGGTAATCCACGTCCTGACCAATTCCGCCCCGTACGGAATCTCGCAGCAGACTGGGCCCGGGTTTTATTCGGTTGTATTTCCCTCACCCGGGCCCTCAGAAGGGCGCCCACTTCGTTTTTTTTTGTCTCTCTTTCTCTCCCTCTCTCTTTGGTTTGTATCCATTCGGCCCCATTCAGCCTACTGATTTTAGACGTTTACCCCCATCCAGGTGTCAATATTTTCCTGGCGAGCGGTAGCGAGCCAGCATATATATATATATATTTGTTTGTTTTGACAGCAAGCTAAATTTGTACATTTTTCGATAGAAAAATATCTCCGGCGAACCCAGATTTCTCCATCCAATGCTGGCTCGCTATCGCTCGCCAGGAAGAAATCGACACCTGGATGGGGATAAACGTCTTAAAACAGTTGGCTGAATGGGGCCGAATGGATACAAGCCAAACACAGAGGGAGAGAAAGAGAAAAAAGCTAGGTGGGCTCCCTTAAGAGTGCACTCCCCATCTCCGGCGCGGAATTTATTGGTGGCTATACTGCTGGTGTAAAACTAGAGGAGGGAGAGGGGGGGGGGGGGGTTGGAACTGAGGCAGGTGTAATGTGTGTGTGTGTGTGTGTGTGTGTGAATTTAATGGTGGCTATACTGCTGGTGTAAAACTGGAGGAGGGGGAGTGTGTGTTGGAACTGAGGCAGGTGTAATGTGTGTGTGTGTGTGTGTGTGTGTGTGTGTGTGTGTGTGTGTGAATTTAATGGTGGCTATACTGCTGGTGTAAAACTGGAGGAGGGGGAGTGTGTGTTGGAACTGAGGCAGGTGTAAGGTGTGTGTGTGTGTGTGTGTGTGTGTGTGAATTTAATGGTGGCTATGCTGCTGGTGTAAAACTGGAGGAGGGGGAGTGTGTGGTGGAACTGAGGCAGGTGTGTGTGTGTGTGTGTGTGTGTGTATATATATATATATATGTGTGTGTGTGTGTGTGTGTGTGTGTGTGTGTGTGTGTGTGTGTGTAATATGATAAGTGGCGTTGGTGTGTGCATGTTTGTGTGTGTGTATGTGTGTGTGTATATATATGTGTGTGTGTATATATGTGTGTGTGTGTGTGTGTGTGTAATATGATAAGTGGCGTTGGTGTGTGCATGTTTGTAGTTGAGGCTGAAAGTATGGGTTTATGGTTGGGTGTGGTGGATAGGTAGATAGATAGGTAACAACAACAATAATACGGTAATAATAAAATAATAATAATATAATTTATTTATAATTTACTGCAATAGCAACTTACATTAAAAAAAAACATTGGCATACGATCAATTTATAATTGCTTGTAACTTATATTGATTAATTTTATATATGATAATTAAGCTGAGATTTGGTGGTGTTGATGGACAGATTGTAGCGGCCTTTATTAGATCGGTTAAAAAAAAATCACGTCATGTGTGAATCTGCTTGACCTGGGTTCGATCCCAGCCAAGGCGGACATTTAGTGGGTACGTCCTAGCGT
>CM064519.1:15606165-15611309 GCA_032716605.1 Paralithodes platypus | reverse complement strand
TACTACAGTTCATATTGTCGATGCCTTTGATGATTTTGAACACTTGAATTAAGTCGCCTCTTAATCTGCGCTGGGTTAAAGGAAATAGATTTAATTATCTAAGACGCTCTTCGTATGGTTTGTTCTTTAGGCTAGGTATCATTTTGGTAACTCTACGTTGAACTCGTTCTATCTTTTTTATATTTTTTGGTAATAAGGGCACCAGGATTGAACGCAGTATTCCAGAAGAGGGCGGACTAAGGAATTGTAAAGGGTTAGGATAACTTCTTTGGATTTTATGCTCAAATGACCTGCCTATAAAGCCAATTATTTTGTTTGCCTTCTTAACACTTCTGAACATTGTTGACTCGGTTTTAGTTTACTCGATATTGTTACTCCCAGATCAGTTTCTCTGTTTACATTCTTAAGCTGAGTGCCATTCATCGAATAGTTTGCTTTCTCATTTAGGTATCCGACATGTAGTACTTTACATTTATCCGCATTGAAACTCTTTGCCAAATTTGGGCCCAACATGACAATTTATCTAGATTGTGTTGCATATCGTCAACTTGTTCTTTTGAGAGTACGCTATTTGCAATTTTTGTATCGTCAGCAAAAAGAGAGAGAGAGAGAGAGAGAGAGAGAGAGAGAGACAGACAGACAGACAGACAGACAGACAGACAGACAGAGCCAGACAGACAGACAGACAGACAGACAGACAGACAGACAGACAGACAGACAGACAGACAGACAGACAGACAGACAGACAGACAGACAGCGAGTACACGACGTAGCATCTTGAGACTATTAACATTACCATAATTATCAGGGAGGCTGTGACGAGTCGGCAGTGATGCGGAGTAGATTTGTCAGGACTTGGACATAATGATATATTAATTTTTATATATCCATGTTGACGTTCTTATGGGTTAAACCGGCGTTATTTGTTATTATAATCAAAGGGTTTTTATTTTGATTTTTATATTTATTTGTTTATTTTCTATTTATTTTTATTTTCTATTTTTTTATTTTTGGTTTACGTCGAGCTTTTTTATTTATTTATTTATTTATTTATTTAATTATTTTTGCCTCTTAAGCCCCATTTAAACTAAAAGTACATTACCGAACTATCTAAATTTACCCTTTAACCACTACTGATCCTTCTTGAGCCCAATACAGTTAACTGTAGCCAGAATAATAGGTAGAAAGTCGTCATAATATTGAAAGGAATAATGAGGTATATGACAGCTAAGCTTTCTTCTCCTTCAGGAAAATTAGAGGGTCGATTTGATTCAGGGCGGGGCATTTGATGTGCGTATTTACATTGAGGACAGTCGAGAGGCCTTTAAATATTGGCCAGACAGGAAACGAGAACCGATTGGTGAGAGGTAGAATATTGGATGTGTAGTGGAGATGGAGGAGGTGTGTTATGGAGATGGAGGAGTGGTGGAGATGGAGGAGGAGTGCTTTGGAGATGAAGAAGGTGTGTTGGAGTATTAGGTGAGATATTAAGAATTGAATACGTAGTGGAGATGGAGGAGGAGTGTTATGGAGATTAAAGAAGGTGGGGTGGGGTATTAGGTGAGATATTAAGAATTGAATACGTGGTGGAGATGGAGGAGGAGTGTTATGGAGATTAAAGAAGGTGGGGTGGGGTATTAGGTGAGATATTAAGAATTGAATACGTGGTGGAGATGGAGGAGGAGTGTTATGGAGATTAAAGAAGGTGGGGTGGGGTATTAGGTGAGATATTAAGAATTGAATACGTGGTGGAGATGGAGGAGGAGTGTTATGGAGATTAAAGAAGATGGGGTGGGGTATTAGGTGAGATATTAAGAATTGAATACGTAGTGGAGATGGAGGAGGAGTGTTATGGAGATTAAAGAAGGTGGGGTGGGGTATTAGGTGAGATATTAAGAATTGAATACGTGGTGGAGATGGAGGAGGAGTGTTATGGAGATTAAAGAAGGTGGGGTGGGGTATTAGGTGAGATATTAAGAATTGAATACGTGGTGGAGATGGAGGAGGAGTGTTTCTGGCGATTAAAGAAGGTGGGGTGGGGTATTAGGTGAGATATTAAGAATTGAATACGTGGTGGAGATGGAGGAGGAGTGTTATGGAGATTAAAGAAGATGGGGTGGGGTATTAGGTGAGATATTAAGAATTGAATACGTAGTGGAGATGGAGGAGGAGTGTTATGGAGATTAAAGAAGGTGGGGTGGGGTATTAGGTGAGATATTAAGAATTGAATACGTGGTGGAGATGGAGGAGGAGTGTTATGGAGATTAAAGAAGGTGGGGTGGGGTATTAGGTGAGATATTAAGAATTGAATACGTAGTGGAGATGGAGAAGTGTTTATGAGATGAAGGTATGGTAGAGAGGATCCTTATTAATCCGTTCTATATGATGATGCTACTATCTACTTCATATTAGCACTCCATTTATCTAATTTTGGAAATAGCTGTGCAAGTCAATAAGTTGTTAAAGATCAACAGTACCCCTCTGCTTAAGTGTCCTTCCTAAGTTGTATAAAATCATGTAAGGTGAACTTGAATAATATGTAAATTGCTTCGTCGTATTGAAGGGGTTAGTAACTTTATATAATCCACAACACATGTATAGGCTGTTGTTTCGTATGTCCTTGAATGTATATTGTTATAATATTGTTTTCTTTTTCGTCTTTAACCCTTTCTGTAACGGCTACGTCTCTTTGACTGTATTCTGGCTAATATTAGACCATTTTATTCTGTTTACAAAGGGCCTCCTGCAATCAACAGGCTTCGAACTATCTCACTTAACCCTTTTTACCAGATCCTTCTTAAACTGCACACAATCGTCTAAATATAGCTTCAATAAAAGTAAGAAGACGTCGCCGCTACAGATGGGGTTAAATATTATATACATTATGGTCTGCACTTGTAAATTTCCAAGGCTCAATATTATCACTCAGTAAAGAATATAATATTTTTTTAATTACACGTCTGGCTAGCATGTTTCGTTAATTTTATTGGAGGTGTTTGGTGTTGGAGAGAAATAAAAAAAAATAGATTAGCATACTGACGAAAGGCAAACTAGAGTTTTTGTTGTTGTTGCTGCTGTGTTTACTTTGCCAGATTGGTGTACGAGATGTGTTGGTAAAAGCTGGGCTATTCTTCAGTGATAAGACAACACAAAGTTTGACTATAACTTTTACGACTGGTAGCTACACACCTAATTAACTCTCTGTCCGGGAACTAGAGAAGTGTACAGTGCTTAAAGTTAGTTTTAAGGGGAGGTTTGTATAGTTTCCCCTAGACCTACATCGAGATAAATTTGTACATATTTTTTTAGAAAAATCTTCCTTCTAAATTGCAGGCTAGATTATCGCTCGCCTTTTCTGTTCTTCCTCCCCAATGTGTTTGTATTTTCACACCTGTTTCTCAAAAGTCAGTGTTTATTGATGACAATTCGCTTGATACTGCACACAACAAATATTAATTCATCAAATAATGCCAGAAATTCGTCTGACTGACTATTTGTTTACGATCCAGACAAATTATGGCCTATGTTTTATAATCTTGAATAATTTGTCGCCCTTGCCATCGTGTGAAATGTTTTAATTTTGTTAATAAATAGTCGGTTGTTACTCAGATTCGCTATGGTAAATATAAACATCAATTAATAATAGTCAATGCAGACAGACAACTGGATATATATACTGTATATATAATTATATTCTATTCGATTCTATATGCTCAGGCCCAATCCCCACTTTTTCCATTTTTATTATATTTTCCTATATTTTATTATTTATTTATTTTTTGTATTTTCTTGGGGGTGGCCGACTTAAGACAGAGCAAGAACAGGAAAACACAAAATACACGACAAAACAACGAACAAACACAGACAAAACACAAAATTCACACACATCTAGGTCACCCAGGAGAATACCCAGAGACCAGGGTCACAAAGGTTGCTCTCTCTAATATATATATATATATATATATATATATATATATATATATATATATATATATATATATATATATATATATATATATATATATATATTTACCTGTATTTATATATTATATATATATATATTTCGGTGTGAGCATCCTAGGTTCAAATCTCTGGACTGCCACATGTATTTGTATATTTCATTAATTGAGTTTACGAGTAAAGTCGGTTGGTGGAGGGGATATTATATATATTATTATTATTATTATATGAGATGCCGAAGTCTCCAACCAGGGTGCAGAAACACCATCAAGATCAATCCACACAAAACACCCGGAGGCACTGGAGAGAGACTACGGCAACTTAGGAAAAAATAAAAACATATACATGTACTGTATACTGTACTGTACATATACACATATTAAACACAGATAACATATTATGCAGTGGAGGATATCAAGCATAAATATAATACAATAAAATAGAATAAAATAAGTTTAAAAATTAGAATTAATGCTGCAAAAAAGCATTAACTCTAGACTTAAAAATGGAGATATGAGCTGAATTGACTAGCTCATTTGGCAACTTATTCCACAAGTCAACCATGGCCGGCACAAAACACCGTGAAAACTGTGTAGTAGAAAAATGAACACGGCTCCTGGCAAGATCATTAAGATTGCTTGTGAATCTAGTTGCACGAGCCCGGACATAGGGCCCAGGCAGAACCCCATGTAAGGGATGCTGAGGGTTGTTAAAAACTTTAAATAAAAGACTAAGGGCACCAACCTTACGTCGATGACACAGATCAAGAGACAAATGAGGTAGAATAAAACTGATGGAATTTAGCGACCTATCAAGCAACTTGAGATGGCAGTCAGCTGCTGACAACCAGACAGGTGAGCAGTACTCGAAATGTGGCAAAATAAAAGCATAAAAAGACTTGATAACTGTGGCGTCACAAGCAAATGTTTTATAAACCTTGCGAAGCAGACCAATTTTTTGGGAAATGGAAGAGGAGAAAGAACGAATATGCTTTTCAAAAGTAAGTTTGGGATCCAGAGTAACTCCTAACAAACGCAGAGTATCCACATTCTCAATTTGCTCGCCAGAAACTTGTAGATAAGGATGGGGAGGATCCAAGGTATGAGATCTGCTGATGATAATGGAGTGTGTTTTACTAGCATTAAGTTTCATGCCCCAAAGTTCACACCATGATGTAATTTTGG
>CM064519.1:15536165-15601165 GCA_032716605.1 Paralithodes platypus | reverse complement strand
AAGCTTATAGGCTATATTGATGTTACCAATTATTGATCAAAACATACTTGGTGCCGAGATATCACTTATTAGCGAGACTGTACACTGACTGGCGATAAACCTTCTAGTAAGAGATTTATTTTACAGTACTGTCCTGTGTTTTTGTTAGGAATATAGTGCATTTTCACCTACGCTCCAAACGATATTTTCTGTTTCAGTACTATTCAATTATTATTTAATTATAGTATTGTATGCAAATTTGGCAATATACTGTAAAGTGGCTATTGATTGTAGGGAGAATCTGTGGGAATTAAGAGGGTAAAGACTATCACTATCAAGCCTCTCACGTCCATAACCCTCTTAATCTGAATAAAATTGTCTAATAATAGCTAGAAAACAGATAAGAAATGCGTCATCGGATTTTCTGATGGTTAAAAATACAGTGTAGTAATAGAGACTGTATGTGTGTAATGACATCTAATTTGCATATGTATACTTTTGTAGAACTTGTATTTTGGTATTCCCTGAGTGAAGTATTTTGGTATTCCCTGAGTGAAGTATTTTGGTATTCCCTGAGTGAAGTATTTTGGTATTCCCTGAGTGAAGTATTTTGGTATTCCCTGAGTGAAGTATTTTGGTATTCCCTGAGTGAAGTATTTTGGTATTTCCTGAGTGAAGTATTTTGGTATTCCCTGAGTGAAGTATTTTGGTATTCCCTGAGTGAAGTATTTTGGTATTCCCTGAGTGAAGTATTTTGGTATTCCCTGAGTGAAGTATTTTGGTATTCCCTGAGTGAAGTATTTTGGTATTCCCTGAGTGAAGTCGTATTTTTTCATATAAGCGTTGAGTAATTTAAATGTCCTATATTTCCTTTATCTTTTCATGTTAAGCTAAAATATACTAAGTCTTATTTTTAAATGTATAAATAGTTTTAAGTTAATTTTGTTATTGTTCTTTGATTTTTGTTAGATCCTGATGATGACTTAAAGAAAAGTCGAAACGTTGAAAAATAAAGATGTTCGTGATTACCCTGGTCCTCCTCTTCCTCCTGAGGCTATTATTTGGATGAGCTTTTATTATAACAAAGTTTCACTCAAAATATTCTTCAGGTCGACTGTCACAATGAAGGTCCATTTTCGCTTGGTGCTTTTCTTAAGGGGGGTCACCTGCATTTTTTCTATCCTTTTCTCTCTTTCCCTGGCTTGCATCCATTCGGCCCCATTCAGCCAACTGTTTTAAGATGTTTATCCCCATCCAGGTGTCGATTTCCGCCTGGTGAGCGATAGCGAGCCAGCATTGTATGGAGAAATCCGGCTTCGCCAGAGAAATTTTTCTATCAACAAAATTTACAAATTTAGCTTGCTGTCAAAACTAAAATATATATATGCTGGCTGGCTACCGCTCACCAGGAAAATATTGACACCTGGATGGGGGTAAACGTCTTAAATCAGTAGGCTGAATGGGGCCGAATGGATACAAGCCAAAGAGAGAGGGAGAGAAAGAGAAAAAAAGCGAGGTGGGCTCCCTTAAAACAAAGTTCACTCTATATATAATCTTCAGTCACAATGAAGGTCTATAATAATAATAATAGGACCGGTAGTTGTGGATGTTTAGACTCCGATACAATCACCGTATATTGCGTGTTTGGCTCTATCTTAAAATTATACCCTGTTCCAAATAATTAGTCCAAAACTTACGAACGCTAACCTCTGTAACTCATAAACTATTCGAGCAAATATGTCTACCATTTGGGAAGGGTCAGTCAGGGAATAAGTGTGGCAATTAACAGCCCATTTGCTCTTGCCCTTTTTGAGTTACTGGGGTTAGGGTGCACGATTGATGAGCTATCTATTTGAAACGAGGTATAGCTATAAGTAACACCCCGTTCTTAACATTAATCATCCATTACAAACCCCAATCTACTTGAATAAACTAATGAAAATTATGGTCCTCCCGGGATTCGAACTCGGGACACCACACCCAGAACATAATCACCTAAACCATTACTGTACAATAAACCCCAATGTACTTTTAATAAACTAACGAAAGCATATGGTCCTCCCGGGATTCGAACACGGGACACCACACCCAGAACTTAAGTACCTAAACCATTCCACCACCAACACCCAGGGAATGTGACCACTGTCCCGAGTCCGTTTATCCGGTATAATATGTTGATATATTGATGTCTGTTTACCCAGTACCGTATATATTGATGTCTGTTTACCCAGTACCGTATATATTGATGTCTGTTTACCCAGTACCGTATATATTGATGTCTGTTTACCCAGTACCGTATATATTGATGTCTGTTTACCCAGTACCGTATATATTGATGTCTGTTTACCCAGTACCGTATATATTGATGTCTGTTTACCCAGTACCGTATATATTGATGTCTGTTTACCCAGTACCGTATAGAATGCCGTGTGATGTAGCATTTAAGATTAACCCTTTCTGTACCGGCGACGTCTTTTACATTATATTCTAGCTATATTTAGACGATGTTGTGCAGTTTAGGAAGGATGTGTGGTAGTAAAAGGGGTTACATAAGATGCTTCGGAAACTGTCAATTACCGGAGGCCCTTTTTAAGGGAGGTGACCTGCTTTTTCTCTCTCTCTCTGGGTTGTATCCATTCGGCCCCATTCAGCCTACTGTTTTAAGATGTTTATCCACATTCAGTTGTCGATTTATACCTGGCTAGCGATAGCGAGCCACCATATTTTTGGTAATGAGTTTAGACAGCTAGCTAAATTTGTACATTTTTCGATAGAAAAATTTCTCCGGCGAAGCCGGATTTCTCCATAAAATGCTGGCTCGCTTACGCTCGCCAGGAAAAAATCGACACCTGGATTGGGATAAATGTCTTAGAACAGTAGGCTGAATAGGGCCGAATGGATACAACTAAGAACGAGAAAAAAGCAGGTTACCCCCCTTAAACGAATAGTTTTTGTTCATTATTGACAATACACTTCATTAATAAATTAGTAATAAGTTTTCAATAATGACAATATATCTGCTGTTTCTCGCCCAGTTAAGATGAACATGGCACATGTCCGAGTCCGTTGATCCGATATGGGGTGTGTGTGTCCGTATTTAGCTAGACATACTGTACACTATATGCCCGAGATATCGGGCAGGGTTTATCGGTCGTTTTGCCTACTAGTTCGTCCGTTCATAAATATGTTTACTCACAAATAGTTTCACACACAAGTCTGCATCGCCAACATGTTAAGATTAACCAGTTAAACTGAGATTAAGTTATGTTAAGTTTAAATTGAGGATATTGTAGAAACCCATCGAGCAGGGCGGTGTCCAGGGGAGGCCACATAGGCATATGATAAGGAGTTGAAGTAACTCCTGTTTCATTTGCCTGGCTTCCCCCAATGTTTCTATTTGCGCCTCACCTACACAGAGAGTAATCCAACTAACTCACACAAACACCTTCTACACCTAAACACCTTAACTACACTTAACAAGCACACCACACTTCTTTCCAACACACCCTAAATTACCTCTAACGTACCTTGCTTTTTGGCTGGCTGCCACTCTTTTAGCCTTGGGGTTGGGGGGGGGGACACTTGTTACAGGCAGCTTTGCCTTGTGTCTCCTTCATTCACATTTGAAAATAATTATGGTTTGTTTAATAAAGGTTAGTTTAATGTCAAATCAAGTTTGGATATGTTAAGTTAATTTTAAATTAAAGATTAGATAATATATTAGGATACGTTAGGCTATACTAGGATATTGTTAGGCCAGGGGTGGGTGAATCGACTCTATATGCATGCGAAACAATGTGTGTGCGAAGGGACCGTACCTTATATATATAGCCTGCATGTAAGCTGTCTGTGGTGTGGTGGGCTGCCAAATCCACCACTAACATGCAACAGGATACATACATACATACATACATAGACTACGGTAGATCTGGACTGGCACTTGGGTTGGGGAGATTGTAGGCACCGATCGAGCAGGGCAGTACCCAAGGGACGCCAAATAGGCATGTGATAAGGAACTCCTTTTTCAGTTGCTTGGCTTCCCCCACTGTTTCTCTCTGTGTCTCACCTACACATAGAGTAATCCAGCCAACTCTCACAAACACCTCCTCCTCCTATTCATTCCAATACATTAACAAGCACACCACACTTAATGGGAGGTTTGTAGGTTGTTCCCTAGACCTCTACCAAGCTAAAAACTACACCCCCTAGACCCCCTTTCAAGATAAATTTGTAAATTTTTCGGTAGAAAAATGTTCCGGCCGAAGGCCGGTTCCTCTTAAATTACAGGCTCGCTATCGCTCGCCAGGAAAAAATCGACACCTAAATTGCACGAACGGTCTTAAAATTGACAGAAATTGGGCGAAAGTTCTTAAGATCGTCTAACTTATCTCCAAATCTTAAAAGCATTGGGGCTAAAAATGGGGGAGAAAGGGGTCCAGAAAAACCAGTGGAAATCTCTCCTTAATTCCAAGACCCCTAAATTACCTCTAACAACCTTGATTTTGGTTCTCTATTACTCTTTACAAGTTTACAACCTTGGGGGGGACACTTGTTGCGGGCAGTTTTGCCTTTTGCTTCCTTCGTGCACATAGGGAAAAAAAAAATCAAATAGTGTCATTATGAGAGATACATAGGAAAACAAACTTATCAAATAGTGTCATTATGAGAGATACATAGGAAAAAAAACTTATCAAATAGTGTCATTATGAGAGATCCGTCATCCTATCTTCTGGTTGCTCTTCTTATCTTGTGTTTCTTGTGTTCTTGTTTTATTCGCATATACAGTATATTATCACATTTTATAACATTGCTCTTTTTCGCCTACTTTTACTTATTTGTCTATTAATTCTTCTTACTTTCTTGTTTTCCAGTACGGCATGTGTATATAAATGTTGGGGATCGTGTGTTTGTATGTATAAAGATAAATGGCGACGCTTTGAGATCCTCGCTTTATCTGGTGTGTGTGTGTGTGTGTGTTAGAGAGAGAGTGTGTGTGTGTGTGTGTGTGTGTGTGTGTGTGTGTGTGTGTGTGTGTGTGTGTTTTAACATTTATTTGCTTAGAAACACATTTCACACAGTACAAGATTGAGAAGGAAATATTGTAAATGAAGGAAGACACATACAAGCAGAGAGAGAGAGAGAGAGACCGTGTGTACATCCTGAGCTCAAGGATTTATGCTTCGAGACACAGGAGGAGGTGGTGGAGGAGGAGGAGGAGGTGCAGTAGGTAGTATAAGAGGTAATAGCGATGGTGGGCAAAAGGGAATGAGAAGGATAAGGATGAAGGGATGGAAGAATAAGAGAAGACAGAATAGGAGGAGAAGTGGGAAGAGGTGGTGGTGATGACAAAAATAGTGATGGTGGTGGTGATGGTAGTGTTGATGGTAGTGGTGGTGATAATGGTAGATGGTGGTGGTGGTGATGATGGTGGTAGTGGTGGTGATGCTGGGGAAGGAAGGAGGGGCAAAAAGGAAGTGAAGGAGTAAACAGAAGCAGGTGATAAATGGTGGTTAAGGACGAGCAGAAGAAGAAGAAGAAGAAGGAGAAGGAGAAGAAGAAGAAGATGGTGGTGGAAAACAAAAGGGGAAGAGGTAGAGGAGGGGAGGAAGAAGGGGGGACCGGCAAGACAGGAGGGTGGAGGAAGGTAGGGGGAGGGGGGGGGGGGGATTTAAGGGGAGATGGGCCGTTTTTCTGGTCCCTCTTCTTCCTCATGTTTAGCCCCATTAGGTTTTTTTCTTCAGATTTTAAGATGTTCGCCCCATTAGTTTGTCGATTTTAAGACCTCTCGCCCCATTTCTGTGTCAATATTAAGACCTTTTTTGCTATTTAGGTGTCAATTTGTTTTCCTAGCGAACAATAGTAAGCCTGTAATTTTGAAAGCACCCGGCCGAAAATTGTATAAATTAATCTAGAAGGGGGATCTAATGGACGTATATTTAAATTTGATAGGAGGTCTAGGGAGGAAACTATAAAAATAATGAATTAATGAAAAACAAAAATCGACCAAAAAGTTAAGGAGGAGGAGAGTAGGGCGGAGGAGGAGCGTCGATGGGAGGAGGAGGAAGTGTAGGAAATGGGATCGCCCGGATTAGAACAGAGCAGGAATGAAGACCACAACAAAGGCAGACAAATAATGTACCGGTATCATAGACCCTTTACATATGTAGAGGAGTCTATGACCGGTATATACAAATCCAAACAATATTCACAGACAGCTATATACTGTATATATATATATATATATATATATATATATATATATATATATATATATATATATATATATATATATATATATATATATATATATAATTTCTCCATTGCTTTTTCCTTCCATTTCATATCCGGCTAGATCGCGATTTCGGGTTTCCTAACCCTTCTTCAGTAGCTTGCAGTAGGTAGGTGTTGCTTGTGATTCCAAATCACCCACAAGCAACACCTACATACACACACTCACTCTCTCTCTCTCTCTCGCTCTCGCTCTCTCTCTCTCTCTCTCTCAGAGCACTAATATTTGTGGAAACC
Source organism: Paralithodes platypus (assembly GCA_032716605.1). Taxonomy (NCBI): domain Eukaryota; kingdom Metazoa; phylum Arthropoda; class Malacostraca; order Decapoda; family Lithodidae; genus Paralithodes; species Paralithodes platypus. Next base: position 15,594,661 of record CM064519.1, on the reverse strand, counting down.
TTTTCACATACAAGATCTGTTCTACCTGGAACAAACTTCCCTCCGAAGTTGTAAACAGTTCTTCAGTAGAACAGTTCAAGAAGAGAGTATATAGTATTCTGCACACATTGTAACGAGTGTAGTGCACTAATCAGTCTTTCTCTTTCTACTTCGAGTATCTCCTCGGAATGAACGGCAAGGTAATTAACTTTTCCTTGTAACCTTTTTTTAAGGGTGTCTGGGGAGATGTATGTCTTAGTCTACGTGGCAAACTAATAATACTCTTCTCGAAAATGGCAAAGGCAATCAAAACCACCAATATTATTTAATTAAAACATCTTGATAATCCTACAAGACGTCGCACCAGAGTGTGGCAACATGGTGCCCGCTTGCCCAAGAGGTGCTAGTGGTGATGTCTAGCAATTAGTGTCCCACCTAGTCTTTCATTGTCTCATAGTGTATATTTCTTCATGCCCTAGTACTGAATCATACCTCATGTTTCTTGCTGTTTCAGCCATCCTGCTCCTTTCTCATTAGAGGAAATGGTTGTGGTATGCAGATTAGCTGCATTTGCAAATAAATAGCCTCCCTCTTATAGTGTGCGTTTTATTGTTTTTACATAGACTAGGGTAATTAGCTTCAAGCAGCCTAGTAAGGGTCACTAGATCTGTTGTTTGCTTGCTATCCTGTATACTCCTCTGTAGTCTTGTGGCACTCTTCCTCACACTTTCATTTTCCAGTTTCTTCAACATGACTGACCTCACTGTCTCCTGTTGTCTTGGTTCACAATATTTATGTCATCATTCCTCAGCTGCTTCAATGTTCAGTCTTATATTGTTTCGTCCACCTACTCATATTGCTTGTCTCATATTGTTTCGTCCACCTACTCATATTGCCTCAATATTCGTGATTCATCTGTCTTTTGTTTCATTGTCTAACTCATCTCATTGCTTTAATGTTCGTGATTCATCCTTTTTCATGTGTCACTGTCTAACTCAGCTTATCACTTTAAATTTCGTGATGCATCCCTTCTCATTTTTCACTAACTCAACTTGTCACGTAAATGATCGTGCTTTATCCCTTCTTACATTTCATTGTGTAATTCAACTTTTGTCTCACCTTCATGTTCTCAACCCTCGTCTCTTGTGGGTGTATCCTTTTGTACCACTTTGTCCTTTGTATCATATTATTGTATTCCTCCTGGTTCATTGTGTTTCCTCTCGCCTCTCCTTCCTCTCCTTGCCCTCCCCCCTCCCTCCCTCCCTCCCTCCCTCACATAGTTGTCCCATTTCTCGTCTCCTTATCTTCCTTGGTTAAGGGGAGATGGTTCACTTTTTGGTCGATTTTTTAATTTATTAATTATTTTTCTAGTTTCCTCCCTAGACCTCCATCAAACTTAAAAAAACATCCATTAGATCCCCCTTGTAGATTAACTTGTACATTTTTGGGTAGAAAAATGTCCCGGCCGAAGGCCGATTCTTCCAAAATTACAGGCTCACTATCTTTCGCCTATCGTTTGCCAGGACAAACATTGACACCTAAATAACACGAAAGGTCTTAATATTGACAAACAAATGGGGCGAAAGGTCTTAAAATCGACAAACTATTGGGGCAAACATCTTAAAATCTTACAACTGATGGGGCTAAACACGAGGGAGAAGGGGGACTAGAAATACGACCCATCTCCCCTTAATATTGTTTCACCTCTCCTCTCCTTGCCCTCTCTCTCTCCTTCCCTCACCTAGTTCTCCCATTTCTTATCTTCTTATCTCCCTTGGTTAATTTCCCCTCTGTCTCGCTATGTCTCGCCACTCCTTCCCTCACGGTCACTACTACGTTTAGCATTCTTCATCATATGCCTTGTTCTTGTAGTGTGTCGTTGTTGTCCCGTTTGTCTCCCGTCTCTCTTCCCACACACACGCATACTCTCACTTTCTCTTGCTTTCTCTCTGTATCTCTCTCTCTTTTCTCTCCTTCTCTCTCTCGCTCTCTCTCTGTCTCTCTCTCTCTCTCTCTATGCATATTTGTATATATACAGTATATATATATATATATATATATATATATTATATATATATATATATATATATATATATATATATATATATATATATATATATATATATTATAGAGAGAGAGAGAGAGAGAGAGAGAGAGAGAGAGAGGAATAATTAGATTGATATAGATATATTGTAGTACTCGGTCTTGTCCATATTTTAAAATTATTAGATTTGATTTGCTACTTTTAAGAGAGTGGATGTCATCAAGTGTTGTCTAATAAGTACATAGTCATTAGTCATTCATTTGGTCCTTGTTGGATATGGGATAAACAATGCCTTTCTAACGTTCTAAACCACCTCAATACAATGACGCCCATTTTTCTGACCTTCAATAACTCTAACATTACGTAACTATTCAAAGATTCGATGAAGTGAACCCTAAAGTTTATATAATAATAATTGCAACTTTGAATTATTTTTTATTTTGATGGTTTTCCCATTTTCGTGCATTTAAATATATTTTTTTTTAATTAATTAATATTAAACAATGTATTGGCCAAAGTATTTGTATAATTGTATGCCCTATCATTATGTGTAGCAGTTAGCAGTTACTTTATAAAATGTGTAGGGTATTCACTCGTGGATTAAGGGGAGATGGTTCACTTTTTGGGCGATTTTTGCATGTATTCATTATTTTTCTAGTTTCCTCCATCAAATTAAAAAAAACATCCATTAGATCCCCCTTCTAGATTAATTTGTACATTTTTCGGTAGAAAAATCTCCCGGCCAAAGGCCGGTTCTTCCAACATTACAGGCTCACTATCGTTCGCCAGTGAACAAATCGACACTTAAATAGCACGAAAGGTCTAAATATTAACGAAGAAATGGGGCGAAAGGTCTTAAAATCAACTAACTAATGGGGAAAACCTCATAACATCTGAAAACTAATGGGGCTAAACATGAGGGAGAAAGTGATCCAGAAAACCGGCCCATCCCCCCTTAAGCCTTCAATACACCATCAGACATCCCCTGCCATAACACCACGTAACAATAATACTAATCCCTCCCCAACAAGCCATTATTAATACGCCAATCGACCACCGACCACAATAACCACGGTAATGCTATTTATGGGGGCCCACCTCGCTTTTTTTTCTCTTTTTCTCCCTTTCTCTTTGGCTTGTATTCATTCAGCCTACTGTTTTAAGACGTTTACCCCCATCCATGTGTCAATGTTTTCCTGGCGAGTGGTAGCGAGCCAGCATATACATATTTTTGTTTTGACAGCAAGCTAAATTTGTACATTTTTCGATAGAAAAATATCTCCGGCGAAGCCGGATTTCTCCATACAACGCTGGCTCGCTATCGCTCGCCAGGAAGTAATTGACACTTGGATGGGGATAAACGTTTTAAAACAGTTGGCTGAATGGGGCCGAATGGATACAAGCCAGATAAAGAGAGAAAAGGAGAGAACGATAAAAAAGCAGGTGACCCCCACCATTTATAAAGCCTACAATGTACGCTCAGTCTGGTACGTCAGGCTGATGATGTGTATTGTGGCTGTTTAGGTGTGTGTGTGTGTGTCTGTTTATTTGTGTGTGTGTGTGTGTGTGTGTATTGTATCTGTGTATTGTATCTGTGTATTTGTGTGTGTGTGTGTATATTGTGTCTGTGTATCTGTGTGTGTGTGTATGGTAGTGTGTGTGTATTGTGTCTGTTTAGTTGTGTGTGTGTGTTTGTAACTTGTATGAAGCTTTGCATCGATAACTATTACCAGCTGGTAACGTGAAGGTGGGTCTTTATTATTTGAATATAAACACCATGTGAGGAGAAGCACATTATTGACGTTTTGCATATAGCTTTATCAGGCCTGATGAAGGTATTTGCGAAACTGTCAATAAAATGCTCCCCCTCACATGGTGTTAATGTGTATATATATATATATATATATATATATATATATATATATATATATATATATATACCGATATATATATATATACAATGTACATGCATTTTTCTACCGAAAAATGTACAAATTTATCTTAAAAGGGGGGTCTAGGGGGTGTTTTTCTAAGCTTGATGGAGATCTAGCGAGGAAACTTAAAAATAATTGAATAAATGAATGAATAGACCAAACACGAGCCACTAGTCCCTTACCCTCACCATTATACTGCTTCATGTTATCATCAGCCTAACACACTCATAACATCATAACACGGTACAGCACTATCAGCCAGTGTCTGTTGATAACCTCATCACCATACCAATTATACTACTCCAACATAGCTTACCGTCTCGTAGTAAGTAATATATATACGGTATATTAATTATAGTATTATTATTATTATTATTATTATTATTATTATTATTATTATTATTTAGACCACCTGTATCCAGTATGTTTCATAGTGAGTATCGGACAATAAGTTGCTATGGTCATTATTGGAGAGTTTCAAATAACTACTGACAGATACCGTAATTTTAAATTTTTGGCTAAGATCCTCATATTGGCCAAGTTCAATGGAGTTGGCCAAAAATAGGATCAAAATGTACGTGATTAACCCCTTCTGTACCGCGCCGTCCTTTTAACTTTATTCTGGCTACTATTAAACGACTTTAGTCAGTTTAAAAAGTGCCTCGAGCAATTAACAGGCTTTGAACTACCTCACTTAACCCTTTATACTACCACAGATCCTTCTTAAACTGCACAAAATCGTCTAAATATAACTAAAAAGAGAAAAAGAAACAAAACAGACGTCCCCGGTACAGAAGGGGTTAATGAAAAGTATTATATCTGTTTGACTATTTATATCGACAATTCTGCAAAATATTTATACGTCCCAATGACACTCAAAGGAATATTAGCCTTTTGATACAAATGTGGCCTTTCAATGTTATCAAATGGCGTATTAAACATAAAGCAATATATATACCTGAAAAATGCTGAAAATTACTCTAAAGGTCTTTTGGAGATAACTCTATGTTAAGGGGACAGTGGCGTATTTGTTGGCCTATTATTTAATGTATTCATTTATTTTTTAGTTTCCTTGCTAAACATCCCTCAAACTTAGAAACAACATAACCTAGATCCCCCTCAAGATAAATGTGTACGGTACTTTTTCGGTAGAACAATTTCCCGGCCAAAGGCCAGTTCTTCTTCTTATTACAGGCTCGCTATCGCTCGCTAGAAACAAATCGACACCTAAATGACACGATAGGCCTTAAAATTGACAACGAAATGGGACGAAAGGTCTTAAAATCGCCAAACTAATGGGCCGGACATCTTAAAATCTGAAATTTAATGGGGCTAAAATGAGGAAAGAGGGGGACCAGAAAAACGACCCATCTCCCCTTAATTATATTACTGGAAGCGGTGGATTTGCTGGGCCGTGTCGTGTGATAAGACTGATTATTATGTCCACAGTGATATCGTTTGCTAGCTCTCACTCTAACTCTAACTCTAGTTCTCTCTCTCTCTCTCTCTTTCTCTCTCTCTCTCTCTCTCTCTCTCTCTCTCTCTCTCTCTCTCTCTCTCTCTCTCTCTCTCTCTCTCTCTCTCTCTCTCTCTCTCTCTCTCTCTCTCTCTCTCTCTCTCTCTCGCGTGTGAGTTTGAGAGAGAGAGAGAGAGAGAGAGAGAGAGAGAGAGAGAGAGAGAGAGCCTCTTGTGTGTGCGTGTTTATAAGTATCATTCTACTCGTTTGATAAAAAAAAGGTGTGTAGTGATATTTAGAATATGTGAAAGAAGGCGACACAAACATTATTGTCTGTAACGAAAGTCAATTTTGTACAAGTTAACAAAATTCGTGTGTTTATATATGAGCTGGCAAGCTTTTTCAAATAGTGCAGTTTTTACGTGTGAGTATGATTTATGTGTTCAGATATTTGTGGTGTTGGCATGTGTGTTTTGCTGTGTGTGTGTTTATGTGCTGGTATGCATGTTCTCCACGTGTGTTTTTCCTGTGTGTGTGTGTGTGTGTTTATATATATATATATATATATATATATATATATATATATATATATATATATATATATATATATATATATATATATATACTGTATATATATATATATACAAGTTTAGTGTGACAATTCTACATAATACTTTACTTAAAACTGCTAGAAATATAAGTTAATAATTGAAAACAATATATATATATACTGTATATACTGTATAATACAGTATTTGTCTTTGTGTGCGTAATTGTGTATATACAGTATATGCAGGTATTGCTTACACGAGTTTTTCCCTATGTATGTATTTGCATCTCTGTGTGAAAAAGTATATGTGCTGATTGCATGTGTATTTGCTGTGTGTATACATGTCTTGCATGTGTACTGATATTTTATTTATCTGTGTGTAGAGTATATGTGTTATTTGTGAGTATATTTTATTTATCTGTGTGTAGAGTATATGTGTTATTTGTGAGTATATTTTATTTATCTGTGTGTAGAGTATATGTGTTATTTGTGAGTATATTTTATTTATCTGTGTGTAGAGTATATGTGTTATTTGTGAGTATATTTTCCCCGAACCAACAAGTACTCCAACTTGTTATAGCCGGAGGGTAAACAAACAAACTCCCTGAACCGATTGCTATAAAGTCCCACAAACCTATATATTTCTTACGCTGGATACCCTGATGTAAAACCCTTGTATAACTTTCTCCTCCAGGATGCCTTACGTAAAACCCTCTTATTCAGGATACTTCTATGGAACACCCTCTTATGTTAAACCCTCTTATGGGGGGGGGGGGGGGTTCTGAACCACTTTCTCCCTCATGTTTAGCTCCATTGGTTTTCAGATGTTAAGATGTTTGCCCCATTAGTTGGTCGATTGTAAGACATTTTGCCCCATTTCTTCGTCAATATTTAGACCTTTCGTGCTATTTAGGTGTCGATTTTTTCCCTGACGAACGATAATGAGCCTGTAATGTTAGAAGAACCGGCCTTCGGCCGGGACATTTTTATATATGATACCCTATGTTAAAATGTTAAATGGATTTTGCAAAGTTGGCAGAATAAATATATACACCATATGAGGAGGAACACTTTATTGACAACATTTCGTAAATAGTGACCTGAAGAATCGGAAGGCCCTCTCGTACTACAATGTGTTTAATTTAATCTTATGTATGCAGATTCGCTTACACAGCTCGCTAAGCACTCGAACATATGCTCCCAGGCTATCTTCCCCTCTTCCTTTGACTTAAGCTCCTTTGTATTAAGGCATTTTACTTGTGTGCGCAGTACTCTGAAGTTTCTCTCTCTCTCGCTCTCTCTCTCTCTCTCTCTCTCTCTCTCTCTCTCTCTCTCTCTCTCTCTCTCTCTCTCTCTCTCTCTCTCTCTCTCTCTCTCTCTCTCTCTCTCTCTCTCTCTCTCTCTCTCTCTCTCTCTCTCTCTCTCTCTCTCTCTCTCTCTCTCTCTCTCTCTCTCTCTCTCTCTGTGTATGTGTTGAACATTTGTAATGTGAAGATTAATTTTCATTTTTACTCTCACTTCTGAAATATATATATATATATATATATATATATATATATATATATATATATATATATATATATATATATATATATATATATATTGTGTGTTGTATATTTGGTGGACAATTATATTGTTCATTGGATATTGGTCGAACCTCACTGGTTTGTCCAAAACGACTACTAGCAAAACAATTGTACAGTGTATGCATAAATAAACGCAATCAGTTTATTTCAGTATAATTTGGGTAACACTGACTGATTTTACTATGATTTTAATTCAAATGAAGCCAATTCCTACTTTATAGTAGAATCCTTATCTTTGACCTTGGCCTTTTCCTACAACCATATTGGTTTCTTGGCAGATCTTCACATGGGCCAATTGGATATAACTGTCAAAGTTGATGATATAATATATATTATACCACTTAGGAGTTTTCAGGCAGGCAAAGAAATGACAGACTGAGTGAAGGACGGACAAATAAATAGTGAGACAGACAGACAGACATACAGGCACAACACACATACACACACAGACTGAGTGAAGGATGGACAAATAAATAGTGAGACAGACAGACAGACATACAGGCACAACACACACACACACACACAGACTGAGTGAAGGATGGACAAATAAATAGTGAGACAGACAGACAGACATACAGGCATAACACACACACACACACAGACTGAGTGAAGGATGGACAAATAAATAGTGAGACAGACAGACAGACATACAGGCACAACACACATACACACACAGACTGAGTGAAGGACGGACAAATATATAGTGAGACAGACAGACAGACATACAGGCACAACACACACACACACACACACACAGACTGAGTGAAGGACGGACACATAAATAGTGAGACAGACAGACATACATACAGGCACAACACACACACACACACAGACTGAGTGAAGGACGGACAAATAAATAGTGAGACAGACAGACATACATACAGGCATAACACATACACACAGACTGGCTGGCCTAGAACCCAACTCTCTGGGTGAGTCAATACCACGTTACTAACGCAGGGTTCTTTACCTTTTTCAGTAGACGATAATGCTTTTCTTCCTATATTCTGGCTATCAGTAGACAATAGTATAGTCTGGCTATCAGTAGACAATAGTATAGTCTGGCTATCAGTAGACAATAGTATAGTCTGGCTATCAGTAGACAATAGTATAGTCTGGCTATCAGTAGACAATAGTATAGTCTGGCTATCAGTAGACACTATTATCAGCTCTGGAAGGAATTATGAGAGTCAGAGGGAATATTGAGTCGATTTGTTCAGCCGCGGCGGTCGAGTGTAGAGCACGCTCACGTGTGAATCTGCTGGGTTCGATCCCGGCCAAGGTGGACATTTAGTGGGTGTGGTAGTATGTCCTAGTATGTTTCACATGCTCACACCCAGTCGGGGGACACCTCGACGACGTATACAGACTAATAACACACATAACAAAGCCACTTCAACAGTTTCCTCCCTCTTCAACACCCCTTCTCCCCTCTCTACACTCTTCAGAAAATAAGAAAAAGTTTAAAGTAGCTACGAGGTGCCGTTGTAAAGGCTTATCCCTCAATACCTTCACCTAGACCTGACCTTAATTTTGTATTGTCTTAGTTTCCTCCCTACACCTCCATCAAGCTTATAAACTCATCCCTAAGATTCCCCTTCTAGATGAGTTTGTAATTTTTTCTGTAGGAAAATTTCCCGGCCAAAGGCCGGTTCCTCCTATATTACAAGCTCGCTTTCGTTCCAAGACGGGCTTCCATTTATACGTAAAATCGTTTAATGTTGCCCAGAATAGTGAAAAAAAACTGCAACTTTGTATACTGAAAAAGATTAATTCAATACATCGTTTGATCACTACAACTAACAACTATATACTTTAGTTTTTTTTTCAACTGAAATATTTACCGACGATTTTCCGAGACTTCATTATATATTGAAATGCGGGGCGGGACCTAGATTACCATTTTCAAAGACGGCGTTAAAATGTTGCGTTTGTCGGTGTCAGAAAATGTGAGAGATGTGGAGTCTCTATGTTAATGTTTTCAGTCAACTTTCTCACTTATATTTTGACATTGCTTTTTACTCCGTAGAATATAATGTGTGTTTGTTTTAACAACATATACTAAGATATTTTTACAAAGTATTGTGTAACATCCTTTTTATTTAGCAATAATTTTAACACACACACACACACACACACACACACACACACACACACACACACACACACACACACACACACACACACACACACCTTGATTTAGTCACACTGTGAGTAAGTTCTTATTTGATTACAAGTTATTTCAAATTCTTTCTTTCTCAACTTTACTTGCAAGCGGCTTTTCTTTCTTTCTTCACAATTGCCGGACTATTTTCGTCGTTTCCTAATTGTTGTGCGTTTATCCAGCAAAGAAGCTAACCAAATAAGTATATTACACAATGTTTCTTGGAGCCTAGGCCATATAACTAATGATATATTGGTCATATTTACGTACACCAATCGTATCATTTTAAATGTGTTAGTTCCCCACGAGGTCAAGACTCAGGAGATTGGGTGTAAATGGAATCTGCCTCGTGTGTGTCGGTCGGCCCTTTGTAGATTACATGTATTTTTTCCTAATGTGCATATCTTAATACTTCTGCTAATTTGACATCAGCCTTGCACAATTTAGCTTCAGTTGAATGTTTCCTAATAGTTTTCTTATTTTTGTCACAACTTCAATAACTATCACAATTAAGCCTCTGAATCCACGAAGGTATTTCAAAACTAAATAACACTCGACAAATGCTATCCAGAGGGAACTAGTAACCTAACGCCACACATTAATGCTATCCAGAGGGAACTAGTAACCTAACGCCACACATTAATGCTATCCAGAGGGAACTAGTAACCTAACGCCACACATTAATGCTATCCAGAGGGAACTAGTAACCTAACGCCACACATTAATGCTATCCAGAGGGAACTAGTAACCTAACGCCACACATTAATGCTATCCAGAGGGAACTAGTAACCTAACGCCACACATTAATGCTATCCAGAGGGAACTAGTAACCTAACGCCACACATTAATGCTATCCAGAGGGAACTAGTAACCTAACGCCACACATTAATCCCTCTCCTTTACTTGAATTGTGGGGCCATATCAGCTGAGTGTATTCAGGTACGGAAAAACCTACAGTATAAGCGTGCAAGGGGTACACACTGTTTTAGTTGAACCTCCGACTCCACACGGGTACAGTCTTGGTCTGGAATATTAGACCACTTCCTAATCCTTTGAGTACCAGCGACGTGTGTTATATTTTAGTATAGCTATATTTAGACGATAGTATGCAACTTAGGAAGGATCTGTGGTAGTTAAAAGGGTTGGTTGAGATAGTTTAAAGCCTTATTATTGCTAGAGGTTCTTCGTAAGCTGGACACAATTGTCTAATAGTTTCCAGAATATGATGAAAAGGACGTCACCGGTACTGTATGGGTTAATGATAAAAGCAAAACGCTGAGTGCTAAGTAAGGAATTCCAGCAATTTTATCTTTGTGGTTCAAACAAAGTATCAACATATTTCGCCAGTGTATCATAATTGTGCCTCCAACCATTGTCCAGAAATTCCAGTCCCCAACTGTACTCTCAAAGCTAAATACATTCGATGATTGAAAAGCAGAAGGGAACGAGTCGCTTTAACCCCTTCTGTACCGGTGACGTTTTTTCAATTTTATTCTGGCTATATTTAGACGATTTTATGAAGCTTAGGAACGGTCTATGGTAGCTGAAACGATTAATTGAGGTAGTCTGTAGCCTTGTATTGGGTAGACATCCTTCCTAAGCTGAACAAAATCATTTAATAGTTGCCAGAATATAATGAAAAGTACATGACCGTTTTATATAATTTAATATGGGATGGGTAATGTCATATTTTATTCAGCTGAGAAAAAACCTCTAGGCATAAAAAGGGTATAGACCCTCTAACTCTACACGTGTACGTCCAAAGATAAACCCTTTCAGTATCAGGATGCATTATTTTGTTGCTTATAATCAAAGGATTAAATTTAGTTAAACAAAACAAAAAACAAATTGTGGGAGCTAGAGGGATATTTGAAGCTGTGTGTATACCATTGTTATCTACAGATCCTTCCTAAGCTGAATAAAATAGCCTAAGGATAGCAAAATAAATGAATGCAGGCTTCACCCGATCGAATGCTAAAAGGGTTAATAAAATCGTCTAATGTTAGCCAGAACGAAAGGAATAGAGGCGTCATCCAGTCGTGAGTTGCTCCCCTCACCACACATATCCCTTATTTTGAGTTTGGCTGTGTTCCATGTTTAGGTAACTATAGACGATTTCACCCAGCTCAGTAACGATATCTAGGAGTCAATCGAATAGAAGCAAATCCAATCAACCCAGCTATGACTCCAGGCAGGCACGTCTAAAACAGAATAACAGATTGACAGCCACTTTGGAAAGAAGTCTCTTAAAACCACATGTTGCTTCCTCTCATGTAATTGTAATTTGAGCAATATCAAAATATTTTACTCAGTTAAGGATAAATCTCAGGGCATGAAAGAGATATAACACTGTAATGAACCCTCCCATATACAGAGTAGATGGTTCCAAAGCTGAATAATATTGTCTAGTAATAGCCAGGAAGAAAGGCGCCATTCAGACTTTGGAGGCCACCAGTTGCTCCCTATAACCTCCTCGCCCCCCTCCCCTCCCCTCCCCCGCTCCTCCGAACTTGGCTAGCGTCCAGTGAATGGCTGGGAGGAGGACCTGTTGCTGCTACCCCCCTCCACCCCCCCCCCCCCTCTCTCTCTCTAGCTCTCCTTTACCCTCACCCAAAGTCCCCTCACTCCCCCCCCCCCCCCCCCCCCCCCTCTCTCCCCTCGTCCCAATCCCATCCCTCCGTCTTCGCTACCCCCCCTCACCCCTCCATCTTCCAACCCCCCCCCCCCCCCCCTGGTCCCCTTACTCCCCTTTGGTCTCTTCAAGCCCCTCTTAACCCTCTTTCCTCCAGATCCCCTCACCCCTCTGTCCAATAATCCCCCCCCCCCGGTTCCCTCCCTCCCCCTGGTCCCCTTCTTGGTCAGGATTGGCTGGGGAAATCGGAGGTCAAATTTTATGTCCCATCCACGGAGAGAAAATAAATTATTGGAGCTCTGTAGTTTTACTTCCCCTCTTTTGGCTTTATTAACCTATATTGCAGAATAGCTATATCTATATATATATATATATATATATATATATATATATATAGAGAGAGAGAGAGAGAGAGAGAGAGGTTTGTTTTGTGAAGGCCTAACCAATCTTTTAATATACTTATTTATGTTTTTTTTTTTTTTTTTTCTATGAGTAAGGAGAAAAACGGCAAGGCTGCCTATAACGAGTTCTCCCCCTTAAAAAATGAAAGAGAGCTAACGAACCAAATTCCAGATATGGTTGAGTCAAAATATCTGGACACATACAGCTTGAAGCAATTCAAGTAGTAGGATGAGGGAAAGATAGATTGAGGAAGAGAGTTCCAGAGTTTACTTGTTTAATGGAAGAAGGATTGGGAAAATCGGTTCACTCTTGGTACTTTAGAGTTAGACAAAATGAGTGGGAGTGTGTTGAAAGGCGGGTGCCACCTACTCTTTAAAGGCGATATATACTGAAAAATCTTTGAAGAACAATAATTATTTTAATAGTGGTAGGAGAGAGAGCGCGAGAGAGATGCAACATTGCGGCGTGTATAATATGCGGTAACAATCTTTATTTCTTACTTTATCAAAATTGTCAACATTCTGTGTACATGCTTTCTGTAATGAAATAAAGATCTTAAGGGGGTAGTACTCGCTTTTTCTGGACCCCCTTCTCCGTTATGTTTAGCATATTAGTTTTGAGGTTTTTAGACGTTCGTTCCATTAGTTTGGCGATTTTGAAAATTTATCACCTCATTTTTGTTATAATTTTTTAGACCTTTCGTGCCATTTAGCTGTCGATTTTTGCCTGGCGAGCGATAGCGAGCCCCTAATTTTAGAAGGAATCGACCTTCAGCTGGGACATTTTTCTACCGAAAAATTTACAAATTTATCTTGAAAGGGGGTCTAGGGGGAGTTTTTCTAAGCTTGATGGAGGTCTAGCCAGGAAATTCAAAATTAAATTAATAACTATATATACCGGTATAGATAACAAAAAAAACAAGCACTACCCCCTTAAACAACACCCCTCCAATAAAACCAGCACTACCCCCTTAAACAACACCCCTCCAATAAAACCAGCACTACCCCCTTAAACAACACCCCTCCAATAAAACCAGCACTACCCCCTTAAACAACACCCCTCCAATAAAACCAGCACTAAACCCCTTAAACTACACCCCTCCAATAAAACCAGCACTACCACCTTAAATAACACCCCTCCAATAAAAACACCACTCCCCCCTTAAACAACACCCCTCCAATAAAACCAGCACTACCCCCTTAAACAACACCCCTCCAATAAAACCAGCACTACCCCCTTAAACAACACCCCTCCAATAAAACCAGCACTACCCCCTTAAACAACACCCCTCCAATAAAACCAGCACTACCCCCTTAAACAACACCCCTCCAATAAAACCAGCACTACCCCCTTAAACAACACTCCTCCAATAAAGAACCCGCGGTATCTGGGAACTAATGACACTGGTTGAATACCAATGGGTTTCCTAGATCTGTTATTATTCCAGTCTGGTTTATAAAGGTGAGTTGTCGGTCGGAAGGAACACAACTAAAGTCGGTATCACACGAGAGCTGTTATAGTCAACATTCGATGATCAACATTTCTGGAATATTTTGCTCTGGTATCGGAAACTAGACTGACGGTAGATTAATTTAGGTAACATAAATATTGTAAATGTTGACCTCCTAAGCTGCCAGACCAGTGTTGGGGATAAATGTTGAGGGTAAAAGCGCTCGTGTGATACCGACTTAACTCTTTAGGCTACGTGTGGCGTCGTTTGGATGATGTCTGATTGTGTTAGATTATTTGGAAGAGGACTACAATACGTTCATATAAATACTGATAAATCATACGTGTTACTGCCATATTACAAGCGATTCAAGTTAATTTGTAGCTGCATTAAAAACTATAATGTACAGTTGCGCAAATAAGTGATGTCGCGGCACCAAGTATATTGCGATCAATAATTGGTTTCAGCACTATCTAAGCATTAATTCATCGTTTCGACTTTCGAGTATAAGATATACAAACATGTTCCTATATTTACACACCCTATTCAACATCTGACAGACAGTAATACAGCACACAACGAGCAAAACTTAAGGGGAGGTCTCCACTTGAGGGATTTTTTTCTTGACCCCTTTCTCCCTCATGGTTAGCCCAATTGTTTTTGAGATTTTAAGACGTTTGCCCCATTAGTTTGGTGATTTTAAGAATTTCCTCCCCATTCTGTTAATTTTAAGACCTTTCGTGCAATTTAGGTGTCGATTTTATCCTGGCGAGAGATAGCGAGCCTGTAATTTAAGAATAACCGGCCTTCGGCCGGGACATTTTTCTACCGAAAAATGTACAAATTTATCTTGAAAGGGGGTCAAGAGGGTGACATTTTAACATTGCTGGAGGAGTAGGAAACAAACTAGAAACCTCCCCTTAATGACACTGGAGCCATTTTACTTATGTGTTTGTCTTGTACTAACTAATGCAGTGTACAGTTAAGAGCATAAATGTCGACGCACCTATTTAGATCAGTATCGAATGCAAAAGAGACAATTATACAATGCCTATTACAGCCCAAATGATTCTAAACTTGGCTTTGAATTGATGTAACCTTTTATATGCTCACGACTGTACCTTGCATCCTTGTGCCCACTTATGGCTTGTTATCAATAGGATGTATCTAGTAATTCATGTTTGCTTTAAGGGGGGTGACCTGTTTTTGTTCTGTCCTTTTCTATATTTCTCTGGCTTGTATCCATTTGGCCCCATTCAGCCTACTGTTTTAAGACGTTTATCCCCATTCAGGTGTCAATTTTTTACTGGTGAGCGGTAGCGAGCCAGCATTTTTTTTATTTTTGTTTGACAGCAGACTAAATATGTACATTTTTCGATAGAAAAATGTCTCCGGTGAAGCCGGATTTCTTCATGTAATGCTGGCTCGCTATCGCTCGCCAGGAAGAAATCGACACCTAGATGGGGATAAACGTCTTAAAATAGTTGGCTGAATGGGGCCGAATGGATACAAGCCAGAGAAAGAGAGGAAAGGACAGAAATAACAGAAAGCAGGTGACCCCCCTTAAGGTATTGTATTGTCACCGTAATACTCCTCAGTTATAACCACTACTATAGTCTGTTCAATATAAGATGCCCAGAAATCGTATTCCTTAACCTCTATAATTCAAAACGGGCTATAGTAAATGGGCTGTACATTTCCACACCTACTTCCCTGACTGACCCTTCCCAAATGGTAGAAATATTAGCTCAATTACTCTAGTCGTATGTGAGCTGTAGGTGTTAGTGGACAGTATTTTTCGCCTAATAATATTGTATAACTTGATGTCTGCCAGTGAATAAAAATAACTTGATCTCTTTTTCAGGTTGCCAGACAGACGGACAAATTACACATCAGCCCCAATGAAGAGGTGAGTGTTTCAACGTAAATTACACATCAGCCCCAATGAAGAGGTGAGTGTTTCAACGTAAATTACACATCAGCCCCAATGAAGAGGTGAGTGTTTTCAACGTAAATTACACATCAGCCCCAATGAGGTGAGTGTTGCAACGTAAATTACACATCAGCCCCAATGAAGAGGTGAGTGTTGCAACGTAAATTACACATCAGCCCCAATGAAGAGGTGAGTGTTGCAACGTAAATTACACATCAGCCCCAATGAAGAGGTGAGTGTTGCAACGTAAATTACACATCAGCCCCAATGAAGAGGCGAGTGTTGCAACGTAAATTACACATCAGCCCCAATGAAGGGTGAGTGTTGCAACTAAATTACACATTCCAGCCTAAGAGGTGAGTGTTGCAACGTAAATTACACATCACAATTATGAGGTGAGTGTTGCAACGTAAATTAAGCATCTCCAATGAAGAGGTAGTGTTTTCTACACATCAGCCCCAATGAAGAGGTGAGTGTTGCAACGTAATTACACATCAGCCCCAATGAAGAGGTGAGTGTTGCAACGTAAATTACACATCAGCCCCAATGAAGAGGTGAGTGTTGCAACGTAAATTACACATCAGCCCCAATGAAGAGGTGAGTGTTGCAACGTAAATTTGAAAATGTTTCTTATTGAATTTGTATTTGTTACACTTCTTTCCTGCCTTATGTTTTCTTTGGTTTCATATATTAAGGGGGATGGGCGTATTTAAAGGGGATGGGCGTATTTAAGGGGGATGGGCGTATTTATTTGCTCATTTATATAACTTTTAGTTATTTTTTTATCAAACTTTTAAAAATCCCCTCCCCCCCCCCCCCCTCAAGACCCTCCTTCAAGATAAATTTGTACGTTTTTCGATAGAAAAAATTTCCGGCCAAAGGCCGGTTCCTCTTAAATTTCAGGCTAAATTTTCACCTAAATGACAGTCATAATATTGACAAATAAATGGTGCGAAAGGACTTAAAATCTCCAAACTAATAGGCCGAACGTCTTAAAATCTGAAAGCTAATGGGGCTAAACATGAGGAAGAAGAGGGACCAGAAAAACGACCCATCTCCCCTAAATTTTCGTCCTTATCATCATCATCCAGAGAGTGAAAGGGTTACCGAGTTTTATGTGTATCAATTTTGTCTGTTACTCGTATATGTAAATATATATATATATATATGCAACAAAGTTACAGCAACACGTGAACCAGCAGATGCAGGAAAATCCACAAGGAAGGAAGAAAAACACTGAGTCCCAAGCGCTTTCGTGTATTACATCTTCAGGGGAGGTCAGACAGAGAATTACCTCCCCTGAAGATGTTCCTGCATATATATATATATATATATATATATATATATACCGGGTATATATATGTGTGTGTGTAAATAAATATGCAATCACAATCACACAGTCAATTATATACAGTTTTATATAGTGTTTTATGTATTTATTATCAGAATTCGTAATTCCGTATGAGAGAGCCGTGATGGAAAATGTGTTTTAAGTTATATTTCCCGACTGTAGAAGATGTTCATAGATTTATTAGTAGGATATGCAAATTTTCCCCCTATCATTACTTCCTTTCTTATCTGTATTTAACCTTAAACTTTTTGTAAATAACTACAGCTATTTATCGTTACGTAAACCTTTTATCGTTGATATTACAGTATTAAATTGCCAATCGTGGTGTCAGTCCTGGGCCATAAATC
This sequence comes from Paralithodes platypus, assembly GCA_032716605.1. Classification (NCBI taxonomy): domain Eukaryota; kingdom Metazoa; phylum Arthropoda; class Malacostraca; order Decapoda; family Lithodidae; genus Paralithodes; species Paralithodes platypus. Next base: position 15,576,833 of record CM064519.1, on the reverse strand, counting down.
TTAGGGGATCATTTTTAACGGTGCGGCAATCCATCCTTCAGTGTCACTCCTTTCGCATTCACACACTTCCTCAACCCTTTCCATCACATCGTCGTCATCGGTTTATTTCTTATCCTTCTCTCTTTTACCTCATATCGATTTTCCTCTCCTCCTACTTTCCATTCACCTGATTATCCTCTTCTTCCAATCACCTTATTCTTGATTTACTCTCCTTCCTCTTCCTTATTCGCTTTGCCTTATTATCAGCCTGTGTCTGATCTCTCTCCTTCGTCTGTTCAACCGCCTCATTTAAAGTCTTATATCCCCTTCTTCCTTCCACTTAATTCTTGGTCTACCTCTCCTCTTCCTTCCAACGTCATATGGCCTTCCTTTCCTTCTATTTTCACCTTATTTTCGATCCACTTCTCCTCCTCCTTCTCCTCCACCTTACTCTTGGGCTACCTCCCCTCGACCTTACACATACTGTACACCCCTACTACGTTAATCCTCATGGTCAATATCTTGCTGCTTACATGACCAAACCACCTCAAGGTTTATCGTTTTAATATATTTATCACCTCCTCCGTATCACACGGTTAACTTTGGAGATTGTTGTTCCTTCTATCTTTTAGATATTATTCTGTCACTTCACAAATTTCCCAGCTAACGTAGTCACGTTTTAATTTTACATCAGTAGTGGATGCAGTATGAAATCCAACCTTGACATTATCATGCTTTCCTTTTGTTTCCATACTATCAAGCCTATTCATAATTACTGCTTCCAGTACCACATTGTGGGACTAACATAAACACTGTATGAATGCAAGAACAAAATATTTATGGTCTGCAAAATCCATATAATCGGTATTGACTATCAATGTGTGCAATTGATTACATTGAATTATTATTTATGTACAATAGCCAGAATCATGGTATCAATTGTTGTTGTTGTTGTTCAGAGTATCTCCGTGAAATATATCTAATCCGCACCTTTTCTTCCCCTCCAAACATCTTTAATCTTCACTTACCCCTTTTACCTGTCAAATCGCCGTTTTAGACGTTACGATGACACATTTGTTTCTGTTTTCTGGCTGCTATTAGAAGATTCCATTTAGATTCGGAAGGGTATATGGAAGTCAGAGGGTTAATTGAGATTGTCTTTACCCTTTTAATTCCCATAGACCTTTCTTAAACTAAAAACAATCGTATAATGATAACCATAATTAACTATCAAAAGGCATAACAATTTTGAAAGGGTTTATATTCCCTGACCCTTTCTACCTGTCCGTTTCAATCAAATCGCCACTTTTAATTATTCTCGAGTCCAGTCACCTATCACTCCTCACATCAATCAAATTTTAATATGTGTTGTTTTATATTCAGCATTAATAAGTGTTCCCTTCTATAGAAACATTTAACATATGTAATTGTATGTTTTTACAATATACACCTAATACTATAGTCCATTCATTTATAAGTACAGTAGGTCAAAGATCTTCACTAACCTCTCTCTCTCTCTCTCTCTCTCTCAACCTTCTTCACCGCCCTTCTAATCCCCCCGTCTCCTACCCCAGACACACGAGACGAATCACCCCCCCCCCCCCCCCCCCCTCCCGCCCCATGGCTCATCTCCAACCAATCCTATTACCTCGGACCTAGCCTATATATCGGATTAAGGGGGCTCGGAATACCCTGTGTGAATAGGGTCTGACTCTTTAGGGTCAACTCTTTGATGCATGCTACGGATTATCTCGAATATATGAGAGTACGCTTTTATCTCGAAGGGGGCTCTTAGGGGTATATGTTTAAGGGGGTAGTGGTTATTTGTTGGTCTATTTAGTTATTTAGATATGTTTTAGTTTCCTCGCTAGATCTCCATCAACCTCGTGTAGTGAAGATCAGGCAGTCCACCGAGCACTATTAAAATGTATAATATATTGCACCCTATATTTTAATGTATAATGTATCGCACCCTATATTTTAATGTATAATATATCGCACCCTATATTTTAATGTATAATGTATCGCACCCTATATTTTAATGTATAATATATCGCACCCTATATTTTAATGTATAATATATCGCACCCTATATTTTAATGTATAATGTATAATATATCGCACCCTATATTTTAATGTATAATATATCGCACCCTATATTTTAATGTATAATGTATCGAACCCTATATTTTAATGTATAATATATTGCACCTTATATTTTAATGTATAATATATCGCACCCTATATTTTAATGTATAATATATTGCATCTTATATTTTAATGTATAATATATCGCACCTTATATTTTAATGTATAATATATTGCACCTTATATTTTAATGTATAATGTATTGCCTTCTATCAACACGAGTCATGAAAAATACTGTATACTACCGATATTCTTTTTACTAGTATAGTATATAATTAAAAACAAAATTAATATTTATTTTTGATTTGTTTAATTAACGATTTTATAACAATAATTACATGTACAAATGCAATTTAGGAAAATAAAATGTGATTAGTAGAAGGCCATATTTCTCCATTTATATTCGCAAACACCGAACATATTTGGCTGAAATATTATACGAGACCTTGCATTTTAGCTGAGAAAAAGAACCGAAAATTCATTGATTCGGCAATTTCAATTAAGGAAAAAGAAAATTTATGATTCCTCTGGCCTCAATTTATACAAGGAAAGAATTCTGGTTCATGGAGGCAATCTATTTTAAGTTCCTACATGTCACTCGGGAGCCCTAAACTTTCCGAATTTGGCTGAATTTTAATGCTTTAGTCGAGGCTTCGTTTAATATTACACGGTGTATATATATATATATATATATATATATATATATATATATATATGTATATATTTTTTTTTTTTTTTTTTTGGCAGAGGCATCAACTGTGAAGAGACTGTGTAATCAATGCGTAAATTCCTGGTTCCTGCAGTACTATTGTAAAATATCTGCACTGCCTCGCAAGGACTATTATGTAACTGGGCTCCGTGTAACTCCCTTTTTATTCTATAGGGTCCCTTGCTCTCCTCTCCTTCCTTGTCTCCCCCTTTTCTCTTCGTTCTCTACCCCTCCTCTCCTTCCTTCTCTCCCCCTCCTCTCCTTCCTTGTCTCCCCCTTTCTCTCCCCCTCCTCTCCCCCTTTCTCTGCCCCTTCATCAGAGGCCTAAAGACAAAGCTCTGAGTCTCTAGGGTTTCTTGTGGACCTAACCACAGTCATCAGGGAATATCGCCCTCAACAATTACTGCCCACATCAAAGTACTAACCGTAGCTACCTCTCTAATCTTCTGACCTTTTGTGCTCTTAATCTCAAACCGTCTTCATGTGTCACCCAACTGGAGTACTGATTTGTATGTGTCAGCATGCTACAATATTGCACTTTAATGAGTCGGCCTGCTACAGTGCTATACTTTTTGTGTCAGCCTGCTACAGTGCTATACTTCATGGGTCAGTCTGCTACAGTGTTATACTTCATGGGTCAGCCTGCTACAGTGCTATACTTCATGGGTCAGTCTGCTACAGTGCTATACTTCATGGGTCAGTCTGCTACAGTGCTATACTTCATGGGTCAGCCTGCTACAGTGCTATACTTCATGGGTCAGCCTGCTACAGTGCTATACTTCATGGGTCAGTCTGCTACAGTGTTATACTTCATGGGTCAGCCTGCTACAGTGCTATACTTCATGGGTCAGCCTGCTACAGTGTTATACTTCATGGGTCAGCCTGCTACAGTGCTATACTTCATGGGTCAGTCTGCTACAGTGTTATACTTCATGGGTCAGCCTGCTACAGTGCTATACTTCATGGGTCAGTCTGCTACAGTGTTATACTTCATGGGTCAGCCTGCTACAGTGCTATACTTCATGGGTCAGTCTGCTACAGTGTTATACTTCATGGGTCAGTCTGCTACAGTGCTATACTTCATGGGTCAGCCTGCTACAGTGCTATACTTCATGGGTCAGTCTGCTACAGTGCTATACTTCATGGGTCAGCCTGCTACAGTGCTATACTTCATGGGTCAGCCTGCTACAGTGTTATACTTCATGGGTCAGCCTGCTACAGTGCTATACTTCATGGGTCAGTCTGCTACAGTGCTATACTTCATGGGTCAGCCTGCTACAGTGCTATACTTCATGGGTCAGTCTGCTACAGTGCTATACTTCATGGGTCAGCCTGCTACAGTGCTATACTTCATGGGTCAGCCTGCTACAGTGTTATACTTCATGGGTCAGCCTGCTACAGTGCTATACTTCATGGGTCAGCCTGCTCATGGTAGAGATGTGGTGCAATGATGTGACACATATTATCTATGAGAGAGATAGAGAGAGAGAGAGAGAGAATTCCTTTTAAATTGTTTTGTCCCCTTCGTCCAACAATTAGAGTTGTTATTGTACCCTAACCCCTGTGCTTAACGAGAGAGAGAGAGAGAGAGAGAGAGAGAGAGAGAGAGAGAGAGTAAGAAAGAGAGAGAGAGAGAGAGAGAGAGAGAGATTGGAAATAACAAAGGTAACCAATCTCGTTCTGCCTCATTAACTGTGACATGTGTGATTATAAATAGTTATACTGCAATTACTTCCGTATTATAGCATCCTTAAAGGCAATGTCACAAAGAGACACACTTGACTATTGCTAAGGATAAATGTTTCCATGCAGTTTTATATATGGATTGATTGAGGTTCTGAGAGCAAACTACCCCGAACCCCCCCTCCCCCCCACCCCCCGCCCACACCTACCAGTGTTTTGCATCTATTCTCCACATATTCATATTGAATTAATAAGACCCAGAGCTAATACAGCACGAGAGCCGCTGGTTTGGGCATACACTGTAACGGGGAGTGTTGAATTACATTAATAATTCAGGGATTGGTGGTGGGTTTGTGTAGTGCGATCATTTATTGGTTTATTTAATTTTGTTCACTTGGGTATTAACGGATAAATGATGTAGACAAAATCAGCTATGTGAAGCTAAATGGTGACACACACACGCACACACACACACACACACACACACACACACACACACACACACACACACACACACACACACAGCTAATATATCTCGACTATACTCGGTGTCAGCGGCTCAGAAAATTACAGCCCACTTACTGTATATTTTAATAATTCCAGCTTATTGGCTCATGCGACCGTGTCCAATATCTTGTCTTGTAGTAATTACTTATTCTTTACCAAAAGTTTTCATAATCAGGGTCGAACAAGTCAATCAGCTGGAACTATTGCCAACATTTTAATAATCACAGTCGCACAAGTCAATCAGCTGGAACTATTGCCAAAAGTTTCAATAATCACATTCGCACACATATATCAGCTGGATTTATTGCCAACAGTGTCAATAATCACAGTCGTACAAGTCAATCAGCTGAAATTATTGCCAATAGTGTAATAGTCACAGTCGTACAAGTCAATCAGCTAGTACTATTGCCATATAAGTAGGACGACACCGAAGATAGTAGACCATTTCAATCAGTTATCAAGATGAGGACATGGCGATACACCGTCATCTGGAAAACAACACATTATGCACTCCTAATTCAATCACACTAATTTTACCGTAGAACAACATGGCCTACAGATGAACAAGGGTCTGTTTAACAATAATATTTATTGGTAACGAAAAGTCTCTTGTAATTATACTACACGAGGCAGGTAGTAGCTAATGAAAATAATAAGCAACAAAGTAATCAGATCTATAACGTCTATAAACAATTTAATGTTAGTAATGAAGGGGAGAGGTTTATTACTTAAAAACGTTCTACAAACACTTATATTTGTGTAAACTTTAATAATTATTAATATATATACTGTATACCGGTATATGTATATATATATATATATATATATATATATATATATATATATATATATATATATATATATATTTTTTTTTTTTTTTTTTTTTTTTTTTTTACTTGAATAGGAAAACATCTAAGGAAAGGTCCTAAGCTGTCAGGAAGTTAATTTAAATACTACTACTCTTCATAAATTACGTCACCAATATGTATATTATAATTTCCTCTTCATAGGCAACTATAAAAATGTATTACTTCATATGCGAAGGCTCGGAATTTCATTTCCGCTTCCCGTCAAGAGAAGTCTACGTAATGGACTATAAATAAAGATTCTAAATATAATTGTCTTCATTTGAAAGCACAATATATTTGTACGAAAGTTCTGACATTCATTTAGGTTTTATAAAATATTTATTTTTATTCGTTATTGGTTTGTAATTTTATTTTCGTTTTACGTCTGCAATGCAAAGACAAATCAAATTAGATCATAAATCAATAATCTAAATATAATATACATTCGTAAAAAAAGTTATATATATATATATATATATATATATATATTATACTCTACATCCTGTCACCGTAAACTGGAAACTATCCAACGCTTTTTCCCACTCGTTTAAAGTACGGTACTGGGAGATTGCTAGGGCTTCAATTAAGCTAAGTGGCCGTATATTATTTTTATAAGTGGATGATACCGGCATGCCATCATCCCTCCATACTCTGCTATCGCTGAATAAACCCGGTATCACACGAGAGCTTTTATAGTCAACATTCGATAATCAACATTTATTCTGCCAACATTTCTGGAATATTGTTCTCTGGTATCGGAAACTAGACTGATGATAGATTAATTTAGGTAACAGAAATATTGTATATGTTGACCTCATAAGCTGCCAGACCAGTGTTGAGGATAAATGTTGAGGGAAAAAGCGCTCGTGTGATACCGGCTTAAGGTACTAACGAACTCGAACATATAACGTTATAAAACATTTACCTGTATATTTTTTTTACTGTTTTTATTTTATTTTTTTTCTAGAATATTTGATGTTGAATTCAATTTAATCTATCTGTTGCCATACCCCTTGATCCCTGAAGGAGTGGGCACGAATAAATCGCCTCCATGTCATCCATCAGACAGCTCCCTTCCTGCCACCCAACAATACTTTCACCCAGATAACACTCAACTCCATCCCTCCACCTTAATCTCGGTCTGCTTCTCCCTCTCTGCCATTTCCCCTTCACTCTCATGCACTCATTTATTCATTCTCTCACTCACTATATGTTCCCAAGAGAGAACCACTTCAAGGTGTTCCTCTTAAGGGGGGATGGGCGCATATATTTGCTTATTTATTTATTTATATTTTATTTGTATAGGCCTAGTTACCTCGATCCCTAGACCTCCATCAAGCTGTAAAACACACACCCTAGACCCTCCTTCCAGATAAAGTTGTATATTTTCGGTAGAAAAATGTCCTAGCCAAAGGCCGGTTACTCTTAAAATTACAGGCTTGCTATCGCTCGCCAGGAAATTATCGACACCTAAATGACGCGAAAGGTCTTAATATTGACAAAGAAATGGGGCGTAAATCTTAAAATCACCAAACTAATGGGCAGGAAGGCTTAAAATCTAAAAAACAATGGGGCTAAACACGAGGGAGAAGGGGGCCAGAAAAAAACAGCCTAATCCCCCCTAACACTCTCCAGCATATCCACATCCACACCACATTGTTCGCACCTCCTCATTCGTCTGATTATTTCTCCATGTGACTCAACACGCACTTCTCATGTAACTGATGTCCACTCTTAACCCTTTTTGAGTACCAGCGACGTGTGTTATGTTCTATTCTAGCTATTTTTATGCGACATTATGCAGCTTAGAAAGGATCTGCAGTTGTTAGAAGGGTTGATTGAGATAGTTTGAAGCCTTATTATTGCTAGAGGTCCTTCCCAAGTTGAGTAAATTCGTCTTATAGTTGCCAGAATATGATGAAATGTACGTCCCTGGTACTCAATGGGTTAATATGTCTCTCCAACAACATCCATGCTTCGCTCCCGTATATCAATGTAGGAATTACCGCACTATCATACAGGGACTTGTTTACTTCCATGTTCACCACCCTGTTCCTTGTCACTGCTTTCAGCGTACCTACAACCTTCCTGGAGCCCCATTATTATTGGGGAATTTCTCTAGTATAATTATTTATTATATAATTATAATTATTATTATTATTATTATTATTATTATTATTATTATTATATTTACAAGTAGTAGTAGTAGTAGTAGACGTAGAAGTAGAGCCATTTATTAAAGCATTTCGTCAACCACCGTACAAGGAATATTTATCGCAAACCAGTATTATATTACACTCTGGTTATGAAAACCTCCCGAGATATATTGGCTGGCAATCCGAGGATTATTGAGTAAGGCCGCAGTCTCTTATTACCGAACCTTTCCCTCATCATGGCAGAGATTTAGCCTAGGAGTTTTATTTTATTATTATTTTTTTTTTTTTTTTTTTTTTTTTTTTTTTTTTTGATAGCCTACTTTATGGGGAGGTATTTTTTTTTTTTTTTTTTTTTTTTTTTTTTTTGTATGGACTCTTCTAGCTCATGCTTAGCCCCATTAGTTTTGATATTTTAAGACCTTCGCCCCATTACTTTGTCGATTTTAAGACCTTTTGCCCCATTTCTTTGTCAATATTAAGACCTTTCGTGCCATTTTGGCGTTGATCATTATTCCTGGCGAGCGAGAGCGAGAACCTTTACTTTTGGAGATATTGACATTTTTCTACTGAAATATACAGTATACAAATTTATCTTGAATGGGGATCTCGGGGACGTTTTTATTGAAGCTTGACGGAGGTAATGGGAGTTAAACTAGGCTATATCAATAGTAAATATATATACAAATACATTTATAAGTAAATAAACCCTACTGCGTTCAATCCGGGTGCCCTTATTACCAAAAAGATATAGACAAGCTAGAACGAGTTCAACGTAGAGTTACCAAAATTATACCTAGCCTAAAGAACAAACCATACGAGGAGCGTCTTAGAGAATTAAATCTATTTCCTTTGACCCAGCGCTGTTTAAGAGTGTTCAAAATCATCAAAGGCATCGACAATATGAACTGTAGTAAGTGCTTCACTATCGACCAATCTAATTACACGCGGGGAAACGGTTGCAAAATTATCGGTAAATCTTTTAACTCGCACGAATCTAAGAATTTCTTCTTCAATCGAGTTGTCAACTTGTGGAATGGGCTTCCCCGAGACGTTATAGACTGCAGCACCGTTGATTCATTTAAACTTCGCCTAGACAAATATCTCGCATTAAACCCGCGACTGACTGCGTTTGTAAATGAATAACTTTATTTTATACCCCCCTCAGTTACTAACCCATCTGTCCCCTACTAACTTGCTAATCCTGCCACGGACATTAGTTCCAGGGCAGTAGTTCCCTATCCAATGTTCCCTTACCCACTCTAAACCACTGTTTGGACAATTGATCCTCAGTGTTTTGGAGGACAACCAGCCTAGAAGGGTCACCAGATATGTTGTTGCTTGATTTCCTTTGTACCCTCTTTAAGTGTGAAATTGTAGGTGATATGCCAATTATATACTCATAATTCACTCTTACTACAGACTCCAGCTGTAAATTTTAATATAATGGTAGTTCATGTAGTTTGTAGTACAGTTGCCCAAATAAGTGATGTCGCGGCACCAAGTATATTTCGATCAATAATTGGTATCAGCACTTATCTAAGCATTAATGTATCGTTTCGAGTGAGATATACAAACTTGTTCCTATCTTTACACACCCTATTCAACATCTGACAGACATTAATACACCACACAGAGCAAAACGTAATGACAGCGGCGACACGACCTCTTCAGCCAACTGTACATCTGCAAACTTGTATGTAAATAATTATCTATGTATAACTATCTCAAAGTTATTATATGCGTATCTAGGAAGGTTTCGAGTTATCAGTGATGTAGCTACTACCCCCCCCCCCCTCCATCACCGCCACCCCCCCTCCATCATCGCCTTTCCCCACATCCAGATCACACCACCACCACATCATCAATCTTCAACCACCTGACTACTTCACCACCATACAGCATGCTAACACCACCCCACCCCCCCTCCATCACCGCCACACAACAACCCCTTCCCCTACATCCACATAACCACTTCACTACACCACCCCTCCGCCATACAGCACCACAACAACCACACCAGCCCCTACCAACATTGAAACACACAAACCACCTCTTCCCCCACATCACCATCACGATCACCAATCTTCAACCAATTAATCCCTTCAGCACCTCCATACACTACAGTGACTACACCCACACCACCACAACAACCATACCAACCCCCACCAACACCGAAACACACAAACCACCTCTCGCACACCGACATCACCATCACACATTAACACACCAAGCATAAGCCACCTTACCACACCCCCCACACCCACCACAACAACCACACAAAACCATCAACACCGCAACACTCAAACCACCTCTACCACACCCCTATCACCATCACATCACAAATCTTAAAGCCACCTCACCACACCACCACCACAACCTCACCATCCATGAACACCGAGACACCCAAACCACCTCTTCCCCCACCTACATCACCATTCTTAAACCACCTCACCACACCACCCACACTCAACACGGCTTTCGTAAAAAACGTTCCTGTTTAACAAACCTCTTAGACTTCTTCCACGATATCCTCAACCTCTACGATGAGAGTAAAGCTGTAGATATTATATACCTTGATTTTCAAAAGGCCTTTGACAAAGTTCCCCACAAACGTTTACTGCTAAAACTAAAAGCGCATGGAATACAAGACGGTGTGTTGAAATGGATAGAAAATTGGCTCAGCAACAGAAAGCAAAGGGTAGTCATAAACGGTAAGGCATCTAAATGGACCAATGTAAGTAGCGGGGTACCCCAGGGATCGGTACTAGGACCAATTCTCTTTCTAATTTACATCAACGACATAGATGAGGGTCTCACCTGCACAATCTCAAAATTTGCTGACGATACAAAAATTGCAAATAGCGTACTCTCAAAAGAACAAGTTGACGATATGCAACACAATCTAGATAAATTGTCATATTGGGCCCAAATTTGGCAAATGAGTTTCAATGCGGATAAATGTAAAGTACTACATGTCGGATACCTAAATGAGAAAGCAAACTATTCGATGAATGGCACTCAGCTTAAGAATGTAAACAGAGAAACTGATCTGGGAGTAACAATATCGAGTAACCTAAAACCAAGTCAACAATGTTCAGAAGTTGTTAAGAAGGCAAACAAAATAATTGGCTTTATAGGCAGGTCATTTGAGCATAAATCCAAAGAAGTTATCCTAATCCTTTACAATTCCTTAGTCCGCCCTCTTCTGGAATACTGCGTTCAATCCTGGTGCCCTTATTACCAAAAAGATATAAACAAGCTAGAACGAGTTCAACGTAGAGTTACCAAAATGATACCTAGCCTAAAGAACAAACCATACGAAGAGCGTCTTAGAGAATTAAATCTATTTCCTTTAACCCAGCGCAGATTAAGAGGCGACTTAATTCAAGTGTTCAAAATCATCAAAGGCATCGACAATATGAACTGTAGTAAGTACTTCACTATCGACCAATCTAATTACACGCGGGGAAACGGTTGCAAAATTATTGGTAAATCTTTTAACTCGCACGAATCTAAGAATTTCTTCTTCAATCGAGTTGTCAACTTGTGGAATGGGCTTCCCCGAGACGTTATAGACTGCAGCACCGTTGATTCATTTAAATTCCGCCTAGACAAATATCTCGCATCAAACCCGCGGCTGACTGCGTTTGTAAATGAATAACTTTATCCTCCCCTCAGTTACTAACCCATATGTCCCCTACTAACTTCCTAGTCCTGCCACGTTAGTGGCAGGGCAGTAGTTCCCTTTCCAATGTTCCCTTACCCACTCTAAACCACTGTTTGGACACTTGATCCTCAGTGTTTTGGAGGACAAGCAACCTAGAAGGGTCACTAGATCTGTTGTTGCTTGATTTCCTTTGTACTCCTTTGTACACCACCACAACAACCACCAACACTGCAACACACACAAACCACCTTTCCCATACCCCTATCACACCAGCAGCATATCACAGTACCAATAAGCCGTGATGGTGGTGGTGGTGGTGTACTGTATCAACTAATAACAAGGATCCTGTATCCCTGGCTGGCTGGCTACCTCCTTTCATTTCCATCCTACCTCGGACTGAGAGAGAGAGAGAGAGAGAGAGAGAGAGAGACCCATCATCATCACCATTACCACCTCAACACCACCTCTACCGAGTACACCATCACTCACAATCACCACTACAACCTCAACACCACCTCTACCGAGTACACCATCACTCACAATCACCAGCACCATCACTACCACCACAACAGCACTACCACCTCCTCAGCACCATCACTACCACCGCCTTTGCATCACATCAGCACCACCAATAATAATCAGAGTATCACCACCATTACATCAGCACCACTCATCCTCACTATCACCACCTCACCACCACCAATTCTACCGCCAGCACCACCCATAATACCCAGACCCCCACCACCAGCACCACTCATCACCTCCATTAACCATCACTACCACCACCGTTGCATGACTACTACCACCTCAGCACCACCACTCATCATCACTACCACCAGCTTTGCATCACCACTATTACCACAGCACCACAACTACCTACAGCACCACCCACAATACCCAGACCACCACCACCACCACCACCACCACCTCATCACCCGTACCAATAATCCGTGGCTGTGGTGGTGGTGGTGTGCTGTGTCAACTAATAACAAGGGGCCTGTACCCCCCCTGGCTGTCCCCCCCCCCCCCCCCTCTGGCTGTCCCCCTGCCCCCCTCATTACCCTCATACCTCGGGCTGTAGGGGGGGGGGGGGGGGGGGGAGAGAGAAAGGAGAAGGGTTCGATAAGGTGGTGGCTCTGTGTTCCTTGCGGCCATTATGAGAGACAGATGGATGGGTATAGACAAATAAATTATATATATACATACAGTATATTTACTGGTTTATAGAAAGAGAGAGTTATTCATATGGGATAAATATCGGACATGTTTGGATATCTGGTTAGCTGTATATAATAAAGATCAACCAGGATTAATATCAACCCAGATAGCTTGACGGATAGAGTGATTGGCAGAGATGGACACATGTAAATGTATAAGTAGATATAGATAACACGCTAACTAAGATGTTTCCCACTTACATTATAGTTATACAACTAGGTAACTAGGTTGTGTTTTTTTTTTTTTTTTTTTTTATATTATCAAAGAGAGTTATGGTAGTTATCTACTGTATATATGCAAACTGACAAACATACTGTAGACTGATTAATATTCATTAAAGTTCATCAGTGTGAGAGATCGCTAGTTTTACTTCATGTGCACTATGGAGGTATGCAGAAAGAGTTAGAGATATACACCTATGATACTTAACATTAGATAATACACATTAACAGATAATGTTAAGGTGTTGTCGTTCCCTAAGCTGTTCGGCCAGGCAGCTTAGGGAACGACAGCAACTTAAGGGAGGTCACCGGCTTTATTTTTATCTTTCTCTCCTTTTCTCTCTTTCCCTGGCTTGTATCCATTCAGCCCCATTCAGCTAACTGTTTTAAGACGTTTATCCCCATCCAGGTGTCGATTTCTTCCTGGCGAGAGATAGCGAGCCAGCATTGTATGGAGAAATTCGGCTTCGCCGGAGACAATTTTCTATCGAAAAATGTACAAATTTAGCTTGCTGTCAAAACAAAAATATATATATGTTGACTCGCTACCGCTCGCCAGGAAATTATTGACACCTGGATGGGGGTAAACGTCTTAAAACAGTAGGCTGAATGGGGCCGAATGGATACAAGCCAAAGAGAGAGGGAGAGAAAGAGAAAAAAAAGCGAGGTGGGCTCCCTTAACATTATCTGGTGCAACGTCTCGGGTGCTATTATGATATTCTGTAATATTATTATTTTCAAGGGTTTTGTTTTCCGTTCCCATAGTCGACCAATGTTTGTTTTTAAGTTTCCCCCCTGTAGACTAAGACAAACGCCTTCTCAGACCCCTTCCAACTAAAAAAACAATATAAAAACACCACCCAGACCCCCTTCAAAATAATTATTATGTTTTTTACACCAACCAACTTCACATCTTAACTCAATTAATGAAATCAACAAATACATGTGGCACTCCGAGGACTCAAACCCAGGATACTCACATCGAAATTCCGCGCACTATGCATTACGCTATCAAGACAGTTATAGGTAATTTTGTTGGTAGAAAAATTTCTCCTGGCTTCTCCCTAAATGTAAGCTTGCTATCGGTCGCCCAGAAAGAAAAACAAATACACATGAATGGGATGAAGTGTCTTATAATCGCCAAACTAAGAGCTGAAACGTTTTATAACCTCCAAACCAATGGAGTTAAACAGGACGGTTCCAAAAATACCCGCCCTGCACCACATAGGGTTAACATGAAGTTACATATGGAATTGTTTAAATCACACTTAACTTTTTGAAACATTATCCATAGATAACTTTGTACATTCATGAACCAATATCTTTTTAATACTGACAATCAACCCTCTCATTATTTGAGAACGCTAATCTCAATTTTCACTTAGCTATTGTTAGACGATGTTTTATTAAGCTTGAAAAGGATCTATGGAAGTCAAATGTTTAATGGAGATCCAATTTACACTTGATTACTAGAGGTCTTTTTCTAGGCAGCATATAATCGCCTAAATACACACAAAAAACAATATATATATATATATATATATATATATATATATATATATATATATATATATATATATATAACATGTCTTTAGATCCTCAAGGGGTTAAAAAACAATATTTGCTAGTGCTGGATACCTTAGCCACACACATCCTTATCGATTTTTCCCGACTGCCTGACAACGGATCATGGCCTAAATCTCTTGTTATGACGGGCAGCTTCCGTAATAAAGAACGATAGCTTCACGTAATCCGCCTCTTGTTACCAGGCAATATATAGCTTCAATATATTTATAGCCAATGTTCTGAAACAATAAAAAAGTATAAATATGTAATACTGGTTGACATAAACGACTTACTGTTCTGTGATTAACATGTTATATTATGGACTCCACTATCATATACATACATACATACATGCCAAACGTCAGGTTTTTTCGGAGGTGATATGATCGTTCCTGCTGTTTTACAAATATCCTTGCTACACCGACACGTCAAGAATATACCTCCTATATGTTCACCAAATTTATAGACGTTTGCCCCATTAACTTGGCGATTTTAGCACCTATCGCCCCATATTTTGCCAAAAATAAGACATTTTGTGTGTTTTTTTTCCTGACGAGTGATAGCGAGCTTGTATTTTACATGAATTCGGCCTTTGGCCGGGCATTATATTTCCTAAAAAGGAACAAATATTTCTCGAAGGAGGGTTTCGGGGGTGTTTTTCTAAGCTTGGTAGAGATCTAGGGAGCAAACTAAAAAATACTATGCATAATAGTAGAAGAATAAACATAAAATAAAGCTTCAACCATATATCCCCTGACAATGGAGAGGAAGGATATTGGAAAGCTGTGTGTATTATGAGAGGCTGCATAAAAAGTCAGAGTAGCAGGATGTTGGTGGTGACGGACAGGGTGGTGTTGGTGGTGGTGGTGATGATGGTAGTGAGGAGATGATAAACCTACCTAATAATTAACTGACTTACCATTGCATAACATCATTGAGCCCTTCAGTATATGCACTTCGAATTGTGTATTATTCAGACTATCATTATACGATTTTATGTAGTTTCGTAAATTAGGAAGGATCTCGAGCAATCAAAGGGGTAAAAACAAAGTCAGATACTTCTTTGACCCCCACAGACTGTCACTCTCAGATAACTATAATCATTTAATAATAGTTAGAATAATATTAAAGAAGGCGTCATGGTATACTGAAAGGGTTATGAAGTATACAATATGACAACAACAACAACAACAACAACAAAAGCATAACAAAACCACACACACACACACACACACACACACACACACACACACACACACACACACACACACACACACACACACACACACACATACACACATACAGAAAGGAGAAGGTTCAGAGTACATCCAATAAAAGAACACCAGATGAGTTTAATTACGACCCTGTTAATCTCGGGCATACTTATGGATCAACTTACGTAGAGAGGGTAAGGTGTCTATGAAAGGCTCTTAAGATATACGACCAGGGTAGAGCTCTATTGGTCGCTCTAAGATATACGACCTGGGTAGAGCTTTATTGGTCTCTCATAGATATAAGACCAGGGTAGAGCTCTATTGGTCGCTCTAAGATATACGACCTGGGTAGAGCTTTATTGGTCTCTCTTCGATATACGACCAGGGTAGAACTGTATTAAGGGAGCCCACCTCGCTTTGTTTTCTCTTTCTCTCTCTCTCTCTTTGGCTTGTATCCATTCGGCCCCATTCAGCCTACTGTTTTAACACGTTTACCCCCATCCAGGTGTCAATATTTCCCTGGCGAGCGGTAGCGAGCCAGCATATATATATTTTTGTTTTGACAGAAAGCTAAATTTGTACATTTTTCGATAGAAAAATGTCTCCGGCGAAGCCGAATTTCTCTATACAATGCTGGCTCGCTATCGCTCGCCAGGAAGAAATCGATACCTGGATAGGGATAAACGTCTTAAAACAGTTGGCTGAATGGGGCCGAATGGATACAAGCCAGGGAAAGAGAAAACAAGGAGAGAAAGATAAAAAAAAAAGGCGGTGACCCCCCTTAAACGACCATTGTAGATCTTTATTGGTCTCTCTAAGATATACGACCAGGGTAGATCTTTGTTGATATTTCTAAGATATACGACCAGGGTAGAGCTTTATTGGTCTCTCTAAGATATACGACCAGGGTAGATCTTTGTTGATATTTCTAAGATATACGCCCATGGTAGAGCTTTATTGGTCTCACTAAGATATACGACCATGGTAGAGCTTTATTGGTCTCTTTAAGATAAACGACCGAGGGAACACGAAAGTGGTCCCGGACCATAAGAATTGGAACTTTAAAGGTTGCTTTTGTTGGTCTCTCTCGAGTCGGCCAGCTATGTGCCTGAGTATTTAGATATACATACAAGATTATCACCAAGCAGAGAATAAGCTGAAGGATTATACTTTAAGTTACTCAGTATATTAATACCTTCAGCAAGATAGCTATATCAATAGTATTCCTGCTTACAATTATATTTTAGAATAGGACCGACCTCTAGAAGCTACGGTTTTAAATTATACCAATTTTTCAGTTCAATTCAAAATATTTTATTGACACAAACATCGAATGCAGTATATCTGAGCTAAATATAGACGTTGAATAATAAAATAATAACATAAAATAGGAATATGGAAGAGATCAACTCTGTCAACAAGAAGGCTTCCCTAAGCTGTTTAGGATTAGCCAGAACACAAATTATTAAGTTGTATTTTTACTGAATGAGTATTTCAATATCAATATTTCCATATCAAATTAGGATGACTTTCGAAGTTGAAAAATGTAATCTAGTATTAGCCAGGTAAAACAAAATGTAATCTAGTATTAGCCAGGTAAAACAAAATGTAATCTAGTATTAGCCAGGTAAAACAAAATGTAATCTAGTATTAGCCAGGTAAAACAAAATGTAATCTAGTATTAGCCAGGTAAAACAAAATGTAATCTAGTATTAGCCAGGTAAAACAAAATGTAATCTAGTATTAGCCAGGTAAAACAAAATGTAATCTAGTATTAGCCAGGTAAAACAAATGTAATCTATTAGCCAGGTAAAACAAAATGTAATCTAGTATTAGCCAGGTAAAACAAAATGTAATCTAGTATTAGCCAGGTAAAACAAAATGTAATCTAGTATTAGCCAGGTAAAACAAAATGTAATCTAGTATTAGCCAGGTAAAACAAAATGTAATCTAGTATTAGCCAGGTAAAACAAAATGTAATCTAGTATTAGCCAGGTAAAACAAAATGTAATCTAGTATTAGCCAGGTAAAACAAAAGTAATCTAGTATTAGCCAGGTAAAAACAAAATGTAATCTAGTATTAGCCAGGTAAAACAAAATGTAATCTAGTATTAGCCAGGTAAAACAAATGTAATCTAGTATTTAGCCAGGTAAAACAAAATGTAATCTAGTATTAGCCAGGTAAAACAAAATGTAATCTAGTATTAGCCAGGTAAAAAAACAAAATGTAATCTAGTATTAGCCAGGTAAAACAAAATGTAATCTAGTATTAGCCAGGTAAAAACAAAATGTAATCTAGTATTAGCCAGGTAAAACAAAATGTAATCTAGTATTAGCCAGGTAAAACAAAATGTAATCTAGTATTAGCCAGGGTAAAACAAAATGTAATCTAGTATTAGCCAGGTAAAACAAAATGTAATCTAGTATTAGCCAGGTAAAACAAAATGTAATCTAGTATTAGCCAGGTAAAACAAAATGTAATCTAGTATTAGCCAGGTAAAACAAAATTAATCTAGTATTAGCCAGGTAAAACAAAATGTAATCTAGTATTAGCCAGGTAAAAACAAAATGTAATCTAGTATTAGCCAGGTAAAACAAAATGTAATCTAGTATTAGCCAGGTAAAACAAAATGTAATCTAGTATTAGCCAGGTAAAACAAAATGTAATCTAGTATTAGCCAGGTAAAACACAATGTAATCTAGTATTAGCCAGGTAAAACACAATGTAATCTAGTATTAGCCAGGTAAAACACATTTTATTGAAATAGTTAATAAGAGTTTCCCTCTCATGAAGATATGGGTATATACAGTATATGTGGGACTGCAATTAATTGGTATTTTTCCTCCATTCTTTGTTATATAATTATATATTCTCTTTCTGGTTAGATAATTTCAAGATTCACTCCTTTATTATATTTTATTGTTTATATAGAAGCGTTATACCTCATCTTTAAAGGGAGATTTGTATTTATGTCTTCGTTTATACAGTATATATATTTATGTATTATATTTTTTTCCTTCCAAAACCTCCGTCAAGCTTTACAAAATACTCCCAAGAAAGGTCTTAAACGTGACAGAAATTGAGCGAAATGTCTTAAAATTGCCAAACTAACGTCTTAAAATTTCAAAATTAATGGGGCTAAACATGTGGAAGGAGTTTCGTCAAATAATCTCTAAAGTGAAAATCTCTCCTTAACCCCTTCTGTACCAGCGACCTTTTTTTATTTTTTATTATAGTTATATTAATACGATATTGTGCAACTTAATTAAGAAGGATATGTTATAGTAAAAAAAGTGAAATAATTTAGTTAGAATTGTGCAGCTTAAGAAGGATATGTTATTTAAAAAAAGGTTAATTAAGATAGTTCGAAGCCTGTTAATTGCTGAAGGCCCTTCTTATACGGAAAAAATCGCCATTTTGAAAACCAGTATTCAATTAATGCAATGGACGGAACTGGTACTGAACGGGTTGATATTACGTATATTAGATTTCTGTAGGGAATGAAAAACTTGCAGGTGTATTTTTTTGTTTACCTGTGGAGTCTCATATTGTAGATATTGTGGAACCCTGTGGCTTAGCTGTCGTTTTCTTTATTATTATTATTATTATTATTATTATTATTATTATTATTATTTAATTTTATTTGTTTTATTGTTAGCATTATTATTATTATCATTATTATATTTGTTAAGACTTTCTACTTTATTGTCAACTATATTAGATTTTCAGTAGGAAATCATAAGCTGCAAGTGTTTATTTTATGTAGTCTACTCTAGTTTCTTATGAAGTGTTAAGAGTTCGTTATGATAACATATTGTCGTGTGCTATGAAATAGGATTCCTTGATGTTTTATTTTTACTTGCATTATTTGTCATTTTGGATAAGCTTTTCTTAATCTTCTTCTTGTCTTCATTTGTATAATTCTCCTACTCGACGAGACAGAGAAAGGAGCGAGGGAACATGAAAGTGGTCCCGGACCTTGATAATAGGAACTTTAAATGTAGTTTCTGTTTGGGCTCTGTCTCGTGTCGGCCACCCCTAGCAATGGGGTATGTGCCTGAGTAAATACATACATACATACATACATACATACATTTTCTTCAGTTCGCGCTGCTTTAATATTACGAGTATTATAATTTCCTGTGGTGAAGGAATAAGCTACATGCGTTTTATTTATGTTTTTTTTTTTTTAGCTGTGGGAGACTGGGAGTTCATCATAGTGGATATTGTGAAGCCCTGAGGCCTAGCTCGTGTGTGTGTGTGTGGGGGGGGGGGGGGGGGGGGGGGTGTTGTGTTATGGCATTGGCTTTATGAATAAGTTTGTATTTTTGTATTTGTTGTTCTTGTCCCATTACTTTGACGTACATTATTTTCGAATTATTTAAGGGAACAATTACATAAAAAGATTTGTTTTTTATGTAGACGAAATTATATAGTAGTGTTGGAGCTCCTATTACATGGATATGTTGGTGTCTTTCTGTTTATATATCGATACAAATTTGTTTTACTTGTTATATTTTGGTAGTCATGATGGGTATATGCTCTTCTTCAAATAGTGCTACATTATGTTTACGTTTATTAGATTGATTTATATATATTGGTGTGTAGTTGCTTCATCCTCTACCTAACCTTAGCTGTTTCTATCTGTCTCTTTCCCTGTTTTACTTTTCCTTCAGGGGGCAGGTGTCTAGGAACCCTCCCCTTATAAAAGTCACCTACTCGACGAGACAGAGAAAGGGGCGAGGGAAAGCGGAAGTGGTCTGGACCCCAAGGATTGGAACCTTAAATGTTGTTTCTGTTCTGGCTCTGTCTCGAGTAGTAGTATTTATTATTATTATTATCATATATTATGTTACTTTAATTTTGGATGGGTTTCAAGTTTCAGTACGAGTCGCGTTGCCTTTGACATTAACTGTATTATATTCTTTGAAGGGAAAATATAATTAACAGGACTTTATTTTTTTTGTAGACGACAATATTTTAAAGTGTTGGGGCTGCTTATACAAGACAATGTTGGTAGCCTTCTGTTTATACACTATTATATACTATGATTATTCTCTCCGACGTGGATTATATGTAATAGTCTTTTAGGTAATGCTCTCCTTCAAATGGCGCTGATATATATATATATATATATATATATATATATATATATATATATATATATATATTGCTAAGCGTGCGGGAGAAGAGGGTCCAGAAAAACCCCCAGAAACCTCCCCTTAACCCTTACAGTACCGGCGACATTTTTTTTTTCAGCTGCATTTAGACGATTGTATGAAGCTTAGGAAGGATATTAGGTAGCTAAACGTATTAATTGAGATAGTCTGTAATCTTGCAACAAGTAGACAATCTTCCTAAGATGAATAAAACCGTCTTATAGTTGCCAGAATACAATGAAAATGATATCACCGGTACTGAACGGGTTAATATTACGAGTATTAGACTTTTGTAGCTGACGAATATGCTGCAGGTGCTTATGTTTTGTGGCCGTTGAGTTTCATCATTGTGGAGTTGGTGGAACGTTTTGGAAATTACGTTTTTTTTTTTTTTTTTTTTTTTTTTTTTTTTTTTTGATAGGTACCGGTATGTATTTCATGTGTTTTGTCCTTGTCTCATTGTTTTGATATAAACTTTCTTAGATTTTTTTTGAAGGGAGCAAATAAAAATCAGGATTTTACCTTCTTGTAGACGACATTATTTAGTAGTGTTACTACGATCAGATTATTTGAAGGGAACAAATAAATAACAGGATGTAACATTATTATAGACAGAAGTATTTAGTAGTGTTGGAGGCGTCTATTACAAGAAAAGTTTGGTATAATTTTCTTTCCATACAAATATTATGTGTTCCTACTTGCCCTAGTTTATTGCAGTTATGGTGGATATTCTTGTCTTTAAATCAGGCTACTTTAACCCCTTCTGTACCAGCAATGTCTTTTTAATGATATGCTAGCTATATTTAGACGATGTTGTGCAGTTTAAGAAGGATCTGTGGTAGTAAAAAGGGTTAAGTGAGGTAGTTCAAAGCCTGTTAATTGCTGAACGCCCTTTTTAATCAATAACATCGTCTAATAGTAGCTAGTATAAAATCTCAAAGCCTGTTAATTACTGGAGGCCCATTTTAATCAATAAAACCGTCTAATAGTAGCCAGCATAAAGTTAAGCAATCAGCACCGGTATGAAAGTGTCAATATTACGTTCATTAGACTTCTGTAGCGAACGAAAAACTTGCAGGCGTATATATTTTTCCAATGTTACGTTCATTAGATTTCTGTAGCGAACGAAAAACTTGCAGGCGTATATTTTGTTCCAATGTTACGTTTATTAGATATCTGTAGCGGACGAAAAACTTGCAGGCGTATATTTTTGTCCAATGTTACGTTCATTAGATTTCTGTAGTGAACGAAAAACTTGCAGGCGCCTATTTTTTCTAATGCTACGTTTATTAGATTTCTGTAACGGGCGAAAAACTTGCAGGCGTATATTTTTTGTGTGTAGCGGTGGTAGTTCATCATTGTGGAACCCTCTGGCCTTGCTCCAGGTTTGGTTGTTTGTTTCTTTGTTTATTCGTCATCCTTTAAAGTATTACTGTCGTTTTGGATAAGTATTTATGTTCAAGTGTTTTTTCGAGTTGCTTTGACGTTAACTGTATTAAATGTTTTGAAGGGAAAAATAAATACCAGGGCTTTTCTTTTCTGTAGACGAAATTAATTAGTGGTTTTGAAGGTTCTCATCCAAGAACATTAGGTACACTCGGATGTCATAGTCTCTGCTTTATTATTTCAACTCTGCGGGAGGCACTCGCCACAGGCAGTTTTGCCTCTTGTCTTCCTCACTCACATAGAAAGAAAACTTGTCCACATCTTTATTACTAAATTCATAATATTTCCAAGTGAACTTATTAGGAAGGGTTGGTATTCATCGTGGGAAGACATAGTGGGAGTCTACGTCTTATATCTCATTCTTCACCCATTTTTATGAGATTAATGGTATGCTGGATAGACATTTCTTCATGTCTCGCAGCATTCATATCTCCTTGATTAGAATTTCTCTAAAACCTAGGTCAAGAGTGTCCAAACAGTGGTTTAGAGTGGATAAGGGAAACATGGAAAGGGAAGACTGCCCTGGGACATATGCCCGTGGCAGGATTAGGATATGTTAGTAGGGGACAGTTGTTAGAAGAAACAAAATATATATATATAAACTTTATTAATTTACAAATGCAGTCAGTCGTGGATTTAAGGCAAGGTGTTTGTCTAAGCGAAGTTTAACAGAATCAACGGTGCTACAGTCTATGACATCTCGGGCAGATGAGAGAGAGAGAGAGAGAGATTTGATTACTATTAGAGATATTTTATTTACGTATACATCTATTCAACACCACATCATAGACCAAGAACCAAAGCTCATGTTACAAATATTAGTATCCCATTAAGGGGATATTTCCATTGAGGGACCCCTTTCTCCCTCATGCTGTTCCCAATTACTTTTGAGATTTTAAGACGTTCGCCCCAGTAGTTTGGCGATTTTAAGACCTTTCGACCCATTTCTTTGTCAATATGTTCGTGTCATTAAGGTGTCGATTTGTTCCTAATCAACGATAGCGAGCCTGTAATTTAAGAGAAACCGGCTTTCTCTACCGAAAAATTTACAAATTTATCTTGAAGCAGGGGGATGTTTTTTTAAACCTTGATGGAGGTCTAGGGATGAAGAAAAAAAAGTAATAATAAACAAATATATAAATGAGCAAATAAACCCCTTTAGGTCTGTGTTTGAAAAGGGCATTCCCACTTTAACCCCATCAGTACCGGTGACATTCTATATTTTGGTAACCATTAGACTATTTTATGCAGCTTAGGAAGGCATCTATTACCACATTAAAAGGCTATCTCAATATTCTTGAAGCAGGGGGATGTTTTTTTAAACCTTGATGGAGGTCTAGGGATGAAGAAAAAAAAGTAATAATAAACAAATATATAAATGAGCAAATAAACCCCTTTAGGTCTGTGTTTGAAAAGGGCATTCCCACTTTAACCCCATCAGTACCGGTGACATTCTATATTTTGGTAACCATTAGACTATTTTATGCAGCTTAGGAAGGACATTTACCCATTAAAAGGCTATCTCAATTAACCCTTTTAGCTACCCTATATCCTTCCTAATCTTCACGAAATCGTCCAAATGTAGCTGAAATTCAATAAGAAAGACGTCATCGGTACTGAAAGGGTTATTAATATACAATAATGTTTGTTTTCCTTTAAGGGGATGGTGGCTATTTTTTGGTCTGTTTATTCAGTTATTAGTATAATTTTTAGTTTCCTCCCTAGACCTCCATCTAGCTTAATAATACACCCCTCTAGACCCCACTTAAAGATATCAAATGTTAATTTTTCGGTAGAAAAATGTTACGGCCGGTTTCTCCTAAAATTACAGGCTCGCTTTCGCTCGCCAGGAAAAGATTGACACCTAATTGACACAAAAGGTCTTAAAAATGACAACGAAATGGGGCGAAAAGTGTTAAAATCGCCAAACTAATGAGCCGAACGTCTTATAATCTCAAAATAAATGGGACTAAACAGGAGGGAGAAGAGGGCCAGAAAAACCAGCCCATCCCGCCTTAATTTTGGCTATCAGTAGACGATTTTATTCACTTTAGATAGACATCCTGGAAGTCAGAGGGTTAATTGTGATATGCAACACTTTTTTTTTTTGTATATGCTAGGTAACATCTCACAGATATTTAAACCTCCGTCTTTCGCGGTTTTCTAGTGTGACCCTGAAGATGTCTTGATAGAATAGACGAAAGCTTGGTGTTCCATTGTTTAATTAGTCCTGCGAGTTTTACTACATATACTATGTGTGTGTGTGTGTGTGTGTGTGTGTGTGTGTGTGTGTGTGTGTGTGTGTCTGTAAATTGCTGTCTCAAATAAGGTTAAGTCCAGGCCACCTTGCCGAGATCGTAAGGTCTGTGTGGCCAGTGTAGCTATGTAAATCTACGGTCCGTAAATCTCTCTCAATTAGCGCCTATGGTGGTTGTTGTGGTCTTGTTCTAATTGGTAGTTACAGTAGAGGGTGGCTGGGGAGTCGTTTAGTAGAGTGTGAGAGAGAGGAATGGTGGTTATATAGGATTCTCTCTCTCTCTCTCTCTCTCTCTCTCTCTCTCTCTCTCTCTCTCTCTCTCTCTCTCTCTCTCTCTCTCTATCTCTCTATCTATCTATCTATCTATCTATCTATCTCTCTATCTCTCTATCTCTCTATCTCTCTATCTCTCTATCTCTGTCTCTCTCTCAACATAAGAGACAAAGGGATCCAGAACAAAATAAACAAAATCCTCTTCTTAAGTTGATCCCTCCCATCCGGACCAAAAGGAAAGTATCACCCTCAATGAAATTATACAATATATGGATCGGATTTCCATATTGGGGATTCTTGGGATTATATAGAAAGATTTGGCTATCGAGATTATACCCTATTTAAAGTCTAGGGACCCATAACCCCTATTAATAGTAAAGGAATGGACGATAAGTAGAAGGCTAAGGGGATTATGTTTTTCTGGACCCCCTTCTCCCTCAAGCTTAGCCCTATTTGCCTTTACGATTTTAAGACATTTAGCCCTATTTATTTGCTAATCTAAAGACCTTTCGTGCCATTTAGGTGTCAATTGTTTTCCTAGCGAGCGATGCAATTCAGGAGAAATGTTCTGCCGAAAAATGCACAAATATATTTCGAGGTGGGGTCTAGGGAGTATATTTTTAAGCTCGATGGAGGTCTAGGGAAGAAAGAAAATAATAATATTTACATAAACAAATTCATTAAGCAAACACATAAATACCAATCCCCCTAAAGGTGTTGAGCAGTGAGATATAGAGTACCGGTAGTGTATAGTAATGTATGAGTGGTGAGGGTACATGGCTTGGCTCTCACCCTTGTCTCCGTAACTCACACCTAGTTGATGTGTGATCTGGCTATAGTAATGCCTAGACCTTTCTCTCTGGTTCCTTTATATATATACACACATATATATATATTATATTTGTTTTTTGTTTCTATTTTTTATTAATTTCACCACAACACCCAACACCTCCAATGAAATTAATGAAAGCATATATGTGATCCACCAGGATTCGAACCCGGGTTATCACACACAGATTTGTAGACACCTTAACCATTACACTAACAAGACGGTTAAAGGTTTATGCACACGCCTACGACTTATTATCCATTCTCGAATACTGGATATTAATCTAATCATGTTCATATTTCCATCGTATATATATACTGTATATACACGTACCCCCCCCCCCCCCCCCTTCTCACTCTCTCTCTCTCTCTGTCTCTCGGCGCTCGTAATTAGTTTTCTGGCTATAAACAAAAGGATTAGCCAAATGATCCCCACCCAGCGCCAACGACGTAATTGGATGTTTATCTCTTTCAGTGTGATGACAGATTTTCTATTTTTTGTTTTAATTTTTTATTTTTTTTAACCAGAATACCATAGTCTATATAGCCCACTCATAACAATTTGTGGACCCCCTATGTTTTTCTTAATGCAATTTTAATTAACTGGAATCGTTTTTGGATAGAACTTGCA
The DNA here is from genome assembly GCA_032716605.1 of Paralithodes platypus. Classification (NCBI taxonomy): domain Eukaryota; kingdom Metazoa; phylum Arthropoda; class Malacostraca; order Decapoda; family Lithodidae; genus Paralithodes; species Paralithodes platypus. Next base: position 15,550,322 of record CM064519.1, on the reverse strand, counting down.
TTTCACTGAATAGTATACATTTTCTTGTTATTGATGTTAAGAGAATTATATTAAAAACTTCGTTTCCAGAGATATGCTTCCATATCTAAAGTTCATTCATTATAAGTAGGCGAGAGGTCTTGACTGCTATCCTCTGTAAAATAAAAAGGGCTATAACAAATGGGCCCTAAATTCCCTCACATAGTCCCTGGCTGACTTTTCCTAAATGGTAGAAATATGAGCTTGATTACTCTAGTAGTTTGTGAGTTATGGTGGATAGAAGTTAAGATCTCTCGCCTACTTATAATTATGGATTATAGAAATACGTGCAGGCCACGAATATTTATAAGTGGGTTAGAGACTATGGCATCCGAGTGTACCTCTCATTAGGAAATTTGATGCAGGGTAGAGAAAATTCATTGAGAGTCCAAACATTAATTAGCATTGTGTTTACCCCTTATATTCCTAATGGTCCTTCCTAAGCTCAATAGAATCGTCTATTGTTTGTTATTGTTTACATTTCACGATCCCAGCGTAATGAAGACCTCAGGTGGAAGTGTAGAAGCCCCTTTTTCCGCTACACTTAATCCCTTCAGCACGGTTACGTCATTGTTATCATGTTTTGGGCTAACAGACGAGTTTACGCATTGTGAAGGGGTTCCGTTTTGCTCTGAGGGTTTATCGACATCGTATTTGCCCCATTGAGTCCTAGAGGTAGATCATAAGCTAAAATAAATCGTTTAATGGTAACCAGAATGTGATGGAAATTGCGTCATCGTGCTGAAGGGGTTAATCGTCTACTATATTCTCCCATAATATAGTAACCCCTTCTGTACCGATGAGTCTTTTGTATTTGATTTTAGCTACATTTAAAGAATGTTATGTAGCTTAGGAGGGATATATAGTAGCAAAAAAGGATTAATCGTAATTGGTAAACGTCCTTCCTAAGCTGAATAAAGTTGTATAATAAAAGCCAAAATAGAGTGAAAAGAACGTCGCCGGTACAAAAGTGGTAAGAGTATTTATTAAGAACATGGATAGCACACCAGGCTAACTATTGTTTGTATTAGTCACACGTCCAGCTTAACATTGTTTATGTTAATCAAAGTTAAAATTATGTAGATAGTACAATTTGCCGCACAAGTCCTGTTTCTCAACATCCCAGTGAAATCGTAATTTGGCAGTGTCGCACCTCCCTACCCAACCACCCTCCCTCACTCTACCTCCTACCTTCCACCCCACCTTTCTTCCTTCCCTTCCACTGTCTTGAGTTGCTAACTGCTTTCACTTTATTATTCCAGTATGTTGCTAGATAAAAGTTAGCGACTAAAAGTTGCCAGAAGAAAGCACTCGTCTGCATTAGCTTTTACTGCTTCATTTACTTAAATCATATCTGCAAAGTTAACGCAATGCATGAATATTATTTCGCTAATCTTAAGGTCTATCTATCTATTGTTACTTACGAAAGCTCATCTGCGTATAAGCATAAGGGAGGGGGGGGGGAATACTGGTAACAAGACTGCCAACTTCCATTAATGTCTTCTTTACCGGGTTTATGCGAACGGCTTGTAAACTTTGATACCATATCAAATTAGAGTTTACTATATAATGCGCAAGGTATAGTGATAATCACCAGTAACATAAAGTAACTGAAAGAAAGCGAATGTTGGGAATAAAGGGAGAACAAGCGAGGTGACGGAGGGCTTTAATAGGGAGGGGGTGGGAGGGGCGTGGTTATTTGTGGAGGGGAGGGTGTGTGCAAAACGTCAGCAGTCCAGCAACACACTTGGGATTAGACTGACGTGTTTTTTGCTAGTGTTGTGTTATAGTGTTTACTGCAAGTCTGGGAGAACTTCTGCACTGCTGTTGTGGATATGGAGTGGACAAAGGACGGATCGCTTTCCTTCCCGTGTGGACATCCAGTAGGGAAGAGGGGTGGAAGAAGCCGAAGCGAGGTTAGTCCACTATAGTTGTCATCATCACCATTTAACGGGAGATTATCGGCTAAACATTAGACACGTTAGGAGCTATGATCTATACTTTTTATTTTCAGGTGTAATATGGTAGTGTCATGTGTGTTTCATGTATTGGATATTGGGTATATATTAAGCAAACCACCCACCAATGTTCATGACAATTTTGAAATGCATGTTGGAATCCCTATAAACTGTACTTAATTTTTATGTAAGTTTGATAATTTGGAAAAATCGATTAAGGGAGAAAATTAACATTGAAAATTATGTGTAAAAAGTCTCCCATAAACGGCGGCCCGCTATGTTATTGTAATTTCGTCTGTTAATTCACTTTCTCCTTAATTGAACCCCCTATGAAGTACAACAGATTATGATGACATAAGTGACGGGTGTTTAGAGGGGGCAGAGCTCCCCCTTCAACATATTACGTGTCCCACAGTAACTTCTATGGTAGCATTCAAGGAGACTACTGCAGGACTCTTCTTCTTCTTCTTACCTCTGACCGGGTATAGGCTATCCTAGTGTTTACTACCCTATACCCCTTTGAAAGGACATTAGCCGGTCAACTTAAAGATGATGTAATTAAATTGCTAAACAATCGGTTCGATTGTTTTTATCTAGTTTAGAGTTGTGTAAGGGTGTTTTGATGTGTGAAAATAGGCGTAAATGCATATTTACCCATTAAACAACAATCTAAAAACACGTCCCTTCACTCGCGAAAAATAACTAGTTGGCCATAACCGTTTGCCGTTGGATACAAAATATGTAAGGTGGGGGGGGGGGGAGGCCCCCCCCCCCCCCTCACCCCCCCCCCGGATTTATTGAAATCGTTATATATTTAAACAGTAGGGGGCAAAAAACAAATTTTCCTCAACGCTTCTTCTTCTTCGCGGCGGATGTAAACAAAGCCACCCGCCTCTTGCGAGGTAGGCGATATAGGGGATATTTTGTTTTTTCAGGATCAGTAATAAATGTTTACGCGCATTTAGACACATATAGGAATGAAATACATGGTATAAGGAACCTGTAGGCCACGATAAAATCGATGTATGAATTTAATTACATCATCTTTATATTGTCCTATTAGCCTAACCTAACCTAGTATTATAGGTGGGGGCTGCCGCCCCCACACCCCCGCTTTGACTTAGATTGTTGGTGTATTTGTCTGTGAAGTGGGTATTTTTCAGTTTGTTGATAACGAAAATCCTCCATGCGGACTATATGGAGAAAAATATGGCGAATCTATTGGTGCCTATTTTCCCTAATAAAAAAAAATCTCATAACGTCGCACTAGTGTCCTTGAATATTATCACTTCTATTATTATAAACAACCCAAGAATGTTCACAGATTTTTAAAATTTAATTTAGGATGTAATATAACCTATACTCCATGTTAAAATAAGTGTCAACCCTCGAAAAATTCTATTAAGGGAGATACAGAACCTAGAATTTGTAACCTGTAACGATATGTCCACATAAATAAACACTGCAATTTCTCTGAACCAGGACCTTTCTAGAATTAATGGATGGGGACAAAATAATCTAGTTTCCTTTAATGCACAGAAAACCAAGTACATTCAATTTTCTAACCGACAGAATCTCACTGACTCCCATATATTTTTTAATGATGTAAATATTCCCACTTCCCCTAGTCTTGACATTCTCGGTGTAACATTAACTACTAACTTGAGCTGGACACATTATGTTAGAAGCATTGCTAAGAATGCCTCTAAAAAACTGGGACTCCTGTACAGAGTTCGAGAATTCTTCACTGACGAGCAGTTGGCCGTAATATATAAAAGTCATGTGCGTTCTCAGATGGATTACTGTTCACCTCTGTGAGGTGGAAGTGGAGTGGTTGTCATTGAGGCAGTTGGACAAAATTCAAAATAAGCTATTAGATTAATCAATAACCCTGCAATCACACAGGACCTTCCTACATTATCCATACGAAGAAACGTTGCATCCCTTGCATTATTCTACAGATATTTTCACAGCAATTGTTCCGAGGAACTTGCTTCAATTGTGCCGCCCTCCACATCTTTCCCCGTAGAACTAGGGCAGCTGAGAGCGTCCATGAATTTACACTTTCTCCTCCACATGCAGAACTTCTGCTTATCAGAATTAATTTATCCCCAGAGCACTTACTCTTTGGAATCACTTCCCTCGAATTGGTTTCCACACACCATACAATCTACAAAAGTTTTCATCCAGTTGTTACAAACATTTTATGAATGGAGGATGCCTTTAGGCACATGGACCTTTTTGTTTTATCTGTGTTTTTCCTTCCTCCGTTCATTGTCTCAAAAAAAAAAAAAAAAAAGGCACACAACACGACTCGGCGGACCTCTTTCTCCCTGCCCCCATAATACTAGGTTAGGTTAGGTAAGGTAAGGTTGGTAGGTTAGGCTAAAATCTTTAATGTTGCTTAATTGTTGGATAATGAGCTTACTGGGTAAGTTCATATTCTATCCCATGTACCATCCAACCAGCTGGGGTGTGGGCCAGTACTACTGTGGGGGCGGCAGCCCCCACTCATAATACTAGGTTAGGTTAGGTAAGGTTGGCAGGTTAGGCTAATATCTTTAATGTAGCTTAATTGTTGGATAATGGATAATTAGCTTACTGAAAAATCTTAAAATCCGAGCCAACTTTTGCCAACACTTGGCTCGAGTTTTTTCATTTTGGGGTTTTCTCAAGTTTACAAAACCAGAGCCAACTTTCATCATAAAAGCCATTATATCGCCTTTTTATGTCTTTAACCCCACATTTTCCCTGATCTTCATAGCCCTCCCCACTATCGGGCGCCGTGTCTTAAGATCGTTGGATAAAGGGGAAAACGATTTTTGCGGAGGTTGAAACTAATGCCAATCACTATATATTGATGCAAATAAACTAAAACTTTAAAAAAAAAAAATAATAATAATTGGTGGGTGGTTTCCTTAATATTTTCCGGATATTGTTAACCCCTACACTAATGTTCTCTCGTATATATCATAAGAAAATGTACAGTTTGCCGCACATGTGTTCCTGAAGATCCCAGTAAAGTCGTATTTTGGCAAGGCCGAACCCCCTCCCTCACTCCTCCCACCTTTCCTCCCTAACCCCCCTCCCTTCCACCTCCCTATCCCCTCTCCATCACTCCACCTACCTTCCCACCTCCCTAACCCCCGTCCCTCACTCCACCCCACCTTTCCTCCCTCCCTTCCACCTCCCCAACCCCCCTCCCTCACTCCTCTTCCTACCTTCCACCCCACCTTTCCTCCCTCCCTTTCACCTCCTCAACCCCCCTCCCTCACTCCTCTTCCTACCTTCCACCCCACCTTTCCTCCCTCCCTTCCACTGTCCGACTTTTAGTATCTCACGGTTATGAAGAAGGTGTGTTGTGAAGCATTTAAGCCACTTGTTTTCATTTTATTACATAATTTTGATACCTATCCGTATATCCTTACATTAAGAAAGGCTCTTAACCCCTTCTGTACCGGCGATGTCTTTTTACTTCTATTCAAGCTATATTTAGACGATTTTGTGCGGTTGAATAAGAATCTGTGGTAGTAAAAAAGGTTTAGCGAGATAGTTCGAAACCTGTTAATTGACGGAGGCCTCTTTTAAACTGAATAAAAGCGTCTAATAGTAGCCAAAATAAAGTTAATAAGACGTGGCCGGTACAGAAGGGGTAAATAAGTTCAGCATTATGTTCCATCCCACAATAATTACCATTTTACATAGTTTTACTGATACTTTGGATAATGCTGCGATGATAAATGCAACGAACAAAACATTAACCCATTCATTACCGAGCATGACTTTTGATAATATTTACCAAATGTTTAGAGGCTTTTATATAGTTAAGGAAGGATCTGTGGTAGTTGAAAGGGTGACTTAAGATACTTTGAAGCTTTTTAATTACTTCATGTTCTTCCTAAGCTTAATAAAACCGTTTAACGATAGCCAGAATACAATGAAAACTCGTTGCCGGTACAGAAGGGGTTAAACAAGACGGACAATTATGATTTTGTTTTTCTGCCTTCCCCTATTTCTCCCCCCCTCTAGGTATTAATAAACTAAGCTAATATTAAGTTAACATTTTATAGACTAAGTTACTTTGGATAATCATGTAAATGGACAATAATAAAATATTATCACGAAGCTCCAGTTAATATTTTCATGATCTATTCTCCATCTTCCGAATATATTGGCCCCTCCCACCCGTCTCTCTCTCTCTCTCTCTCTCTCTCTCTCTCTCTCTCTCTCTCTCTCTCTCTCTCTCTCCCTCTCTCTCTCTCTCTCTCTCTCTTTCTCTCTCTCTCTCTCTCTCTCTCTCTCTCTCTCAGCTCCCGACTACTTGTTTTTCTCAGCTCGTGTGTATTTTCTTGGTCCTTCTAAATCCAGGAAATGCGTGGAAATCTCAAGTCTGCCTCAGCCCCCCCCCCCCCCCCCTCCGTTTTCTCTATCCCTCCTCCCACCCACCCGTTTTCTCTATCCCCCCTCCCACCCACCGTTTCTCTCTCCCCCTCCCACCACCCCACCCGTTTTCCTCTATCCTCCCCTCCCCCCTTCCCCCCCCCCCCCCCCCCCCCCCCGTTTTCTCTGTCTAGGTCGGCAAATAAATACACTTCGTCTTTCTTTACTCTTCTTTACAATCTTCGTTTCTTTTATGTTGTTATTTAATCGTTATGCACTGGTATTTATTCTACGTTTTTGTTTTCTTGGTATTCTCTTATTTTGTCATTCTTTTACCTTCTCCCCTGACATGGAAATTGATATGCTTAGGTCTGAAAACAAATATATGTTCTCCGCCTTTCTTTGCACTCTTAATTTTATGATCTATATTTTGTCAATTTTGCGCTTATTTCTGCCATGCTTTTTATTATTGCGTTCTTATTTTTCACCTTCTTTATAATTTTAACCTTGATGGGGGATGGGCGTGTTTATTTGCTCATTTGTATATATTTTTATTTTTATATATTTGTTTTCCCTCCCTAGACCTACAGTACATCAAGCTTAAACCAAAAAATAAGACCCTTCTTTTAAGATAGATTTGTAGCCTACATTTGTCGATAGGAAATTGTCCCGGCCGAAGTCCGGTTCCTCTTGAATTACAAGCTCGCTTTCACTTGCAAGGACAAAAATCGACACCTAAATTGTACGAAAGGTCTGAATATTGACAAAGAAATGGGGCGAATGGTCTTACAATCGCCAAACTAATCGAGCGAACTTTTTAAAATCACAAAACCAATGGGGCTAATCATGAGGGAGAAGGGAGCCCATCAAAATGACCCATCTCCCCTTAATTCCTCCCCAGCAGTACAACGTTACCTAGTCTAGTAGTCCCCCTTCTATTGATAGAGTGAGTGAATGAGTGAATGAGTGAATGAGTGGGTGAGTGAATGAGTGAATGAGTGGGTGAGTGAATGAGTGGGTGAGTGAATGAGTGAATGAGTGAGTGAATGAGCGAGTGAGTGAGTGAATGAGCGAGTGAGTGAATGAGTGAGTGAGTGAACGAGACCAAAAAGAGAGGAATGGAGGTGGAGGGGTGGAAAAAGTTAATAGACAAAGTTTAGCCGGAGACAAGACCCTCCTTCTCTCCCTCTACCCAATGTTTGTGTCTTACCATTCAAAGGGCTCGAGAACTTTATTTTTGGGCGGCCCCTTTTCCCCGCTATTGTTGGTTGTTGTTGTTGTTGTTGTTGTTGTTAAGTGTGTTTTTTGTTAAGCATGTTGTTTTTGTTTTTATTTGATGCTTTGTTGTTGTTTTTCTTGCGCGTGTTATTTTGTTATGTTACGCATTTTGTTTTTGGTGTTGATACTTTTACTAATGCTTTGTTATTGTTGTTGGTGTTTTGTTGTTTAGCATGTTGCTTTTGTTTTGATGATGTATATATATTTTATTGTTTGTTTTCTTGCTGTTACTGATGTAAGGTAGGCTATATATATATACCGGTATATATATATATATATATATATATACTACACCAAAGCCATCAATACCAATCTTAATTACCCAAGTTCCACCTTGAGCAGAAAATACAATAATATTGTGTGTGTGTGTGTGTGTGTGTGTGTGTGTGTGTGTGAGAGAGAGAGAGAGAAAGAGTGAGAATAAGTGAATGTGTGTGTGAGTGAGTGCGTGAGTGACTCAGAGAGAGAGAGAGAGTGTGTGTGCGTGTGTAAGTCAGTGTATGCGTGTGTGTGTATGTGTGTGTGTGTATATGTGTATGTATGTGTATGTATCTTTAATACGTCCACTATCAACTTCTCCACTCTCGTCAACCACCAGCAAGGAGAACTTTTCCGAGGTACACCACCAATCAATATCCAATTTTAAGTTTGCGGTACTATATTTGGTAGGTAGCAGGAAACTGAAAAGGCTGATCTCTCTACTGAGGGGAGTAGTTCAAGTCTTGGCGTAGAAAGTATAGAGTAATCCCGTAAGTTTTAGTTATTATATATTGGAACTTTCATTTTCATTCTTTCAGTATTATGATGCTTATATTAATAATTAATGTCATTCTGGTTAGCCATATATGATCTTACTGGGATTAGCAAAGGTCTGTGGGAGTTCAAGGGTTAATTGGGAGGTGTGGTGGAGTGGTCATGCCACTGGACTGGCACTCCAATGGTCCCGGGTTCGAATCCCGATATGTCAATGGGAAGATATTATTGGGATAGAATTTGTGCTGTACCTAGTATCAGTGCCTTGCCACAAAGGCCACCGAAACGCCAAAAATAATACCCTTATTGTTCCCTGATTAAATAGTATTGTATGAATATTCCCATATTCAGAGTATGCTACAGGGGGGGCAGTGCCTAGTGAGTTCATTGCTCAATAGGTGGCGTTCTGATAGTGAGGGTCCAAGTCTAGGGGATGATACAGTGAAGCACTGGGGCGAGGCAGCTTCAGAGATGGGGCTGCTTTGAGCCATGGGTAGGCAACCGAGCCCCGTGCATCTTGCGAATGCAAGATAGCGGGGGCTAGTTGCATCTCAAAGTGATTCACATGTCTCACTCCCTAGACTGGAACGAGATCTCACGGGCTTCACCGTTGAATGTACAGGCTCTCAGCCTAGGCCCGAGAGGGAGTAGTTGGAATATAGAAAAAAACACAAGAATAGTTTATATCCCATTCGATCCCTAGAGGTCCATCCTTTATTATAAGTCGTCTAATGTTAGCCAGAATACAATATAAGTTGCATCATCGTGTACTGAAGGGGTTAATCAATTATACTGTAAAATATAAACAATATCCATTTCCAGACTATAATTCAGACCTCATTGGGTTAAGCAAGTTGTTATTGATAGTTTTTACTGGTTTGATTCAAAATGTCGATCATTTTCAACCTAGAGAATAATCCACGACACATTTCTGTAAAGTATATATAAGAGTGAAAATTAAATACAAATAATTAAGTATTACATGAACAAGATATAAAGTTTTTCATTTATGTTCATTGAAATTATTCAACCCCATTCCATTCACATCGTATATCATATGTTGGCTGTTTGTTCATATTGTTTTGATAATATAAATATTAATAATAATAATAGAAATAATACTAATAATGATAATAATAATAATAACAACACTATTAATGAAAATAGATAGATAGATTAATGAAAACAGACTGTATAGTGAAAATAATTAGACTTGAGAGATGAACCCCTTCTAAACTTCAGACTGCAAGATGTGAGTTTACAATACATTCTAAGTTAACAATAACATAATACATTAAAACAAACTTATATTTGTCTCCCTGAAAGGTTAACAAGACGTCTCATTAGATGGAGGCACCAAGTGTAACCCCCCCCCCCCCCCACACGCTGTCAACCAAAGCAGAGAGACTCACTTACGGTACTCTCAGGGACATTCAGAGTTATACCCCGGTAGATTTGAGATTTTAAGATATTCGTTCCATATGTTCGGCGGTTTTAGGACCTTTCGCCACATATCTTTGTCAATATTAAGACGTTTCGCCCCCATACCTTTGTCAGTATCAAGACCTCTCGTGTCATTTAGGTGTCAATATTATCATGGCGAGCGATAGTGAGCCTGTAGTGGCCGGGTCATTTTTGTACCGAAAAATTTACAAATCTAGCTGGAAGTGGGATCTTGAAGATAATTCATTAAGCTTCATGGAAGGAAGAAATACTATCAGCTGGTTTCCTTACACCCTCAACCAGTCCTTGGTTATCCCCAGTAGTGCAAGTAATATACAAAATAAGTAGGGAGGAAACTAAAACACCAATATATATATATATATATATATATATATATATATATACACTACTAAATATACCTTAGCCCCTTAACAATACGCCTCATTAGGTAGAGGCACCAAGTGTACTCTCCGCTGTCAACCGGATAGACATATTTTACTCTCCGGGACCATCGTATTTTTATCAAGGGCACGATAAAATACCACCTGTCGAGTCTGATGTATTTGTTATATTGAGGGTCACTATTTTCATTGTTTGTATGTGTTGATGTATTTGTTATATTGAGGGTCACTATTTTCATTGTTTGTATGTGTTGATGTATTTGTTATATTGAGGGTCACTATTTTAATTGTTTGTATGTGTTGATGTATTTGTTATATTAAGGGTCACTATTTTCATTGTTTGTATGTGTTGATGTATTTGTTATATTGAGGGTCACTATTTTCATTGTTTGTATGTGTTGATGCATTTGTTATATTGAGGGTCACTATTTTCATTGTATGTGTTGATGCATTTGTTATATTGAGGGTCACTGTTTTCATTGTTTGTATGTGTTGATGTATTTGTTATATTGAGGGTCACTATTTTCATTGTTTGTATGTGTTGATGCATTTGTTATATTGAGGGTCACTGTTTTCATTGTTTGTATGTGTTGATGCATTTGTTATATTGAGGGTCACTATTTTCATTGTTTGTATGTGTTGATGTATTTGTTATATTGAGGGTCACTATTTTCATTGTTTGTATGTGTTGATTCATTTGTTATATTGAGGGTCACTATTTTCATTGTTTGTATGTGTTGATGCATTTGTTATATTGAGGGTCACTGTTTTCATTGTTTGTATGTGTTGATGCATTTGTTATATTGAGAGTCACTATTTTCATTGTTTGTATGTGTTGATGTATTTGTTATATTGAGGGTCACTATTTTCATTGTTTGTATGTGTTGATGTATTTGTTATATTGAGGGTCACTATTTTCATTGTTTGTATGTGTTGATGTATTTGTTATATTGAGGGTCACTATTTTCATTGTTTGTATGTGTTGATGTATTTGTTATATTGAGGGTCACTATTTTCATTGTTTGTATGTGTTGATGTATTTGTTATATGAGGGTCACTATTTTCATTGTTTGTATGTGTTGATGCATTTGTTATATTGAGGGTCACTGTTTTCATTGTTTGTATGTGTTGATGCATTTGTTATATTGAGGGTCACTATTTTCATTGTTTGTATGTGTTGATGCATTTGTTATATTGAGGGTCACTGTTTTCATTGTTTGTATGTGTTGATGCATTTGTTATATTGAGGGTCACTATTTTCATTGTTTGTATGTGTATGTGTGTATTTTTATTTATGGTATATACCCCGACGATAATCTGAATGCTTCGTTGGCGTATGCATGTGTGTGTGCTCGTCCACTAATCAAATATGTTCAAATTACACACATTCTGATACCGGTACATCAAATTGAAACGAGTAAAGTATGAGAACATCGTCAAAATCGTCCTTTTTGCCGAGCTGCTCAATTATCCGTCCAGTCCAATAGCGATCTTGCTCGAATTCCATGCTAATGTTTTTCTTAAAAACAAATGTATTCGTTGTCAGGAATTTACAGACAAGTTTCAACGGATTCAAAGTGGTTCAGAATTAGTGTCCGCCAGTGTATATGCGAGCCCAAAGCGCTTCACAAAAATACCCAGCTAAACAAGGGAAAACAAACCATTAGGACATCTTAAGAAGTCGGCCCACACAAAGTTGTTTTCGGCTGTTGAAGTTGACATTGTAACCGGAAAGAAGGTTGGGGCACAAAGAGGACAACTTTAACAGGGAAGCAAAGGGTATTTTATGAAACCGAGTTCAACGAACTTCTAAAAAGGAGATGTTTTTAAATGAGCATCCAGTTGATCCTTGCCGACATCATTAAAAAAAAAAAAAAAAAAAAAAAAAAAAAAAGCAACCATTCCATATTAATTATTCCTTGGGACAGGTCATCTGATGTATTTTGAGCTATCGAAATTAACCTTTGCAAATAGCTAGTAAGAGAATTAATTGATAAATTTCAATTTGAGATGTCTTTGAAAGTGTATGGGCGACAATAATGATCATGGTTGCAAAGTGTATGGGCGACAATAATGATCATGGTTGCAAAGCTCGGCAACACGTATAAACTGACCCATTAAAAGGCTACAGAATACCTCAATTAATCCTTTTGGTGACCTTATGTCCTTCCTACTTATTAAAACGTCTAAATGTAGCTAGAATATATTAAAAGACGTTGCCGGTACAGAAGATCTTAACTACCCGCGTGGAATGCCACACCGACAAACGCATTAGAATCCAAGGAGGCTGGTCGCTGGCAAACGTCTAATGGATCGTAAGGTGTGTGTGGTCAGTGTATCTATGTAAATCCAAGCAACTATCCCTCCCTAACAAACTACCTCACCATAACTACCCGCGTGGAATGGCTCACCGACGGACACATTAGAATCCAAGGCGAGGGTCGCTGGTAAACGTCTAATGGCACAAGTTGGCTCATTGCGCCTCCAGACCCGAGACAGAGGGAGATGAAGGGTTAAGGCTAAGAACCTCCTTATGGTGGTGTTCTTCAGGTTAATAGTGGATGGGGGAAATTGGGATGGAAGGTAGATGGCAAACGTCTAATGGCACAAGTTGGCTCATTGGTCCCCCAGCTCTCGTGGAAGTTAACTGTTGTTTATATTAGTTTAGAAGGGGAGGTAAGGATATTACGGTTACTTAAGAAGAGACGAATGACAATTAAGCAGGAACAGAAAAGGTGTGCGGTGAACAGATGAGGGTAAATGCTTACTGATAGCTGTTCTCGAGTTGATAGTGGTTGAGAAATATATGTATACAGTACATATCTAACTATATATATCTCTCTCAGAGACAAGGTAGTAGATTATCTGGAGTCAAACAAATTAATAAGAGAAAGCCAACATGGCTTTAGATCCAGTACCGGTAAGTCATGCTTAACAAATTTGATAGAATTTTATAATAAATTATTTACACATAACGACTCTACTAAATCATTAGACATAATTTATTTAGATTTCCAAAAGGCATTCGATAAGGTACCTCATGGAAAATTATTGAAGAAATTGGAAATGTTGGGCATTAAAGGAAAAATTCATGCCTGAATAAAAAGCTGCCTGACAAACAGAAGGCAGAGAGTAGTGATAAATGGAGTAGAATCTGAGTGGGAGCCTGTTTATAGTAGAGTGCCTCAGGGATCGGTCCTGCAGCCAATTTTGTTTCTAATCTATATAAATGACATCGATGTTGAATTAAATAATACTATCTCAAAGTTCGCTGATGGCACAAAGATAGGAAAATCAGTATTAAATGAAGAAGACAGAAATAAACTGCAATCTGATTTAAATAAAATAGTAGAGTGGTCGGAAAAATGGCAGATGTTGACAAATGCCAGGTCTTGCAAATAGGTAATAAAAACAAAAAATATGAATACAAGATGAAAGGTCAGCCAATCAAAACAAGTGCATTAGTTAAAGACCTGGAGGTCCTTATATCTGAAAACCTAAAGACTTCAGATCAATGTGCAGCAGCTGCGAATAAGGCAAATCGAGCATTGGGATATATTAAGAGAAATTTTACTTATAATAATGAAAACATTATAGTACCTTTATTTAAAAGCATAGGGAGGCCACATCTTGAATATGGTGCGCAATTTTGGTCTCCTTATCTGAGCAAGGACATTGGGAAGCTCGAGTCGGTGCAGCGTAGAGCGACAAAGTTGATTCCGTCACTAAGAAGTAAATCTTATTATGAAAGAGTAAAAAAAAAAAAAAAAAAAAAAGCACCTAAGAAAAGAAGATTGCGAGGTCAATTAATCGAGTGATTCAAGACACTAAAGGGATTTGACAAAATTGATGTAGATTCACTTTTCTAAATAGATAATAGTACATTAACTCGGGAAAATGGAATGAAATTAAAAACCAGGAGGGCG